>WAAE01010129.1:0-37066 GCA_013400495.1 Nicator chloris
AGAAAAAAAAATGAAAGAAGGAATCACAAGAAGTCAAATTCTTTTCCTCTTGATTTGGATATCTGCAATGTCTAAATCTATCCTTGACAGATTAGTTTGAGTTTGGGTTTTTTGGTTGTTTTTTTTTTTTTTTTTTTTACAGAGAGTAGAAAAAGCATTCTAAGGTGTGATTCATTTGACCAGTTAGACACCCTCTTGGAAGATGAAATTCATTGTGCTTTAGATTCCACTCATTTGATCTCCAGTGACTCCTGAGACTAGGGAGGAATCCAGGGTGATCATTTAGGTCCAGGTGTTTACACTGTAGACACACTAGTAACAAAATAAAACCACTCAGAAGGACTATGAGCTAGCCATTCATCCCTAATCCAACACAACAGAGAGAAAGACAAACAAAATAACAGGAAAATTTTGGCAGGACTCTACCAGCTATGTCAAAGAATGCAGTGCTGTTGTACAAGACACTAGGGAGACCTCAGCCAGAATGGCAGATCCAGCTGCAGCAGCCTTCAAGAAGGCAGAAATCAGTCTGCAACAGGCACAGATGGAAGTGTCTCATCATGTATGGGAGGCTGCTGCTGGCACAGCAGGAGAAGGGACACTGCATCACTAATAGAGGCTAAGAGAAAGGAGGCCTAAAATCTGATATAAATATTTTCTCCTGGAGAGTGGTAAAATTCTGTGAGAGGAAATATAGGAAATGTTCTTTATTGCAAGAGCATAAAGGTAGAATCAATCAGTATAAACACACTTTCACCATTTCCTTATATTTAAACAATTTCAATATCAGCAAATATACAGAATAAAATCTCTCATCTGAAGTTTGTGCATTTTTCCCTCAACAAAGTACTTCTCTACTTGAACGCTAGCATACACAACAAAAGCAGAAAGATTGATCCAAACATTCCTACATCTTTATAAATTACACATAAACATAGGTCTATACATATGTAAACACAGAAACAAAAAAGAAATGAGACACAAAGAACTAGTGAAGAAAGTGGGCAACCCTCTCTTGTACTTCCAGTGTATTCAAACTGATGCAACGTTGGACACCTGTTTCTTAAGGGTCTTTAATGTAGCTGGCAGCTGTTTTGAAACAGACAGTATTACACACACACTTTGGAAAATACCTGAAGATGGTCTGACAGATGAGAGAGGTAATAGAAAATTACCTAACTGATTGGAAATGGCTATTTCCTTCTGGAGCTCAGGGCACCTTGCACAGCATCCTGATGGGACACGGAATTGCAAGAGAACTACTTCCAATAGAAACAAGAGACATTGTCCAGTCTTGTACACACAAGTGTAATTGGAAGTGAAGATGGCCTTTGACTGTGCCCATAATCATGCTGTGTTCTCACCTGTTTTGTGCAGGCATTAGCATGAATGGGGATGTGCACACAGCAGCATGCTGAGCTGGCTGCCATTCAAACTGCAAATGGGCCTTTAGCACCCGAGCATCTTCCTTGTTCAGCTGCTGCAATGTGAGATAGAGGTCAGCGAGCCCAGGAAAGACTGCATGGCTCTTCTCTTTGCTAGGATGATGCTCTTGTGAAAATAGGTGGTCTTAGCAACAGACTTTCTTCCAGCTGAGAATAGTTGCATATATACACAGGATATTTGGAAATAACAATTGAAATTTTTTTAATAACGGCCCTGGTCCTGACTAAAAGGGGAAGAGAGATTAATAAAATGTAAAATTACCTGATAGTTTAAAAAAATTCATTAGATTGACCTCAGTAAAGACAGGGTTAGAGACCAAGTCGCATCTTAATTAATATACTATCTTTATTAAATTTTATTTCCCAAAGTTGTACAGTCACATCAACTTACACTTTGATAACAGCCTTTGTTCAAACACAACTGCAGCACTCTGTGTGCACAGAAAAGCTAAACAAATAGGCATTTTTGCTTTGAAGTGCCATACTGGCATGAGATGCAAAGAACACCTTAAGCAACCTGTCACTTTAGAAAAACTTGTGTTCAGCTCCACAACAGCTATCCAGAAAAGCTGCTGATTTTTTGACATGTTTATGTGTTTTAAGTATCTCTTTGCTTGGTTTAAGAAAGGGTGCTTTCTGGGCACACCTAGAACAGCTAGCCCAGTAGCAGGCACTTGCCAAAGCCTAAATCCCTGGAAGTCTAACTCTTATTTGAAAGACATACTCACAGCACATCCAGCAGAGACTGACAATACTGGGGAAGTGGAATTATCCCAATGCCTCCACTGTAGGATATTTATAGGAGAAAGTGACCTCCTTTCACTCTTTTAAAAACTGAATATAGCAAAGATCACAAGATTTACAAAGCCCAAAGTGCTTGGCCTTTCTACCTATTTTATCTACTACTGTAACAGAAATGAGATTCCTGAACTTTAATTCCTCCCCCAAGATTGCTTCCAGTACAGAACAATCTTCTCACTAGAGTCACCACAGGTGCTAATTCAGCAGAAGAAAAAGAGTGCAGGTACCTACCACATTTTTTGTTGTTTTGTTTCTTTGTTTTTTGTTATTTTACACTGAGAACAGAGGTTTTAAAATAATGGTCTTACGTTACAGTAAATGAAAACCATTTACTTGGATTTGAATTCAAAAAGCTTTACAGAAATAACAAAAGTAATAATTTGGATTTGAACCCACAGCATTCCACAGCATGGAAAAGATACATACCAACAAAATAAATAAGGTTCTAGAATGATTTGTGTAATCTTGCTTCTAACTTAGAATAAACATGCAAAACAGCAATGCCACTAATGATAAAAAAATCACCTTGAATTCACTGTAACACACAAAGAATATACAACTTTTAAATTTTCACCATATAAATACACAAAACCTTTTCTTCAAGGCTAAGCCAGAGCAAAATCTGTAACCCTTCATAGTATTAAAAAACAGCAGGATCTAGCAGCAAAATCTGAAGCCTTTGGTCACAGTAGTGAAAACAGACCAAGTAGGAATATCTCACAGGATGAGAACAAAATGTACAAATAGGAAGGCAAAAGAATTCTCTGAAAAAAATATGATCCAAGACATGGATTTGGAAGAGTTAATGTGAGTGTTTGAAGTGTTGAAGTGTGTGTGGAGTTCTTTGCCTTTTTCTTGTGATTGTGGGTTTTGGCATTTTTTTTTGGATTTTGTTGTTTTGCTGGGTTTTTGCTTGTTTGCTCTGGTTTTTGGATTTTATTTTTTTCCAGAAGGGGAGAGGGAAAAAAAACCAATCAGGAATCCTCATCATATATACTGTGGTGTTCCAAGAATTTTCAAAATATGCCATTTAAAACTAATAGTAATAATTCAAGTCTTAAATTTAAAACAATGGGAAAAAACCACAAAAAACCTTAAAACACAATTCCTAAACCACAATTCCCCCTTTTCATTATCACTCCTCATCTACCTCAATAAACAACAAGATACCTGTTGTATCATGATGAACAGCTTTCTCCTGTTTGCTCCAATCTAATTTCCAAGCAGAATACTAATAGAATTCAATATACCATTCTTACCAGGTTGCTGATTTCACCAAGACACAGTTCTCGTCAGAGAATAATAAACACTTCATTTTTACTTTTCTGCCATCCTATGCTAGGTAATTTGGGCAGCTACCTACATTAATTGGTCCTTAATACCAGACCTTTCCCTGAAATAAACATGCATGTCTCCACTCCTTGTTCATTTAAGTATCCCCAGTGCTTCTTTTCCTCCCATATTCCCCTGACCCAAGACACTTTCAGCCACAGATACTTCTCCAGCTCTGAGCTGCACCACTTTTCTGTGTCTTTCACTCACATTTCAACAGCCTGTTTTCACTTTGCTGACCCCTTTTTTGCATGACATCATTCCTCCTCCTACTACTATTTTCATCTTTGTCTATGACTCCCTCTTCTCCTCTTATCCCCATTTCTCCATCAAGCTCTACTGTCCTAAATGACTTTGATCTTTGTGAGGCCAGGGTTATGTCTGACCTTGATGAGCACTTGAATCATGAAGGAAGAGTAGCTTTTCCTGTTTATATCCACCATATCCAGATGAATTGCTGGTTAAGAAAAAGCAATACAGAGTTCCTGGGAAAACAGGCAGGAGGAATCCACTGCACTTTGTTGGCTGAAGATCCTTAACAATTTGTAATTACTAAGAATAAGTGGATCCAAAATCAAAGAAACATAGATTCATAGAGACATCAGGACTTGGCTTTAGCACAGTTCAGCCACTTTTACTTTCAGGATCGAAGGATCTGGGTCAATTGGCCTTTTGCATGTCGGAGACCAATCTACAGATATTGCCTCAAACCACCCACTGCTTTCAGTGACTAAACATTCCCTTCTTTAATTGAGTTTTCTCAAAAAAACCCAAAAACAACCCAAACCAAACCAACGATGCTGGAATAAGCGATTACTTATGCAAAACAGCCTTAAGCTATTAAAAAGGACCACTAAGTTTAACACTGAAATTTCTTATGCTCACATTTTTTATATTTATTTTTTCAAATAGAGAAGACTGAATATTGGGATTTGAAAGCCCAGTGAAACCAGGTAGCTGGAACACCAACTGCTAGATGCATATTTTTTTTTTATGCCCAGGAAACCAAAATGCAAGGACAGAAAACAGGCAGAACAATGTCAAAATCTACAGTTTTTTAAGGGCACTTAGGAAAAAACAAAAAATAGTCCAGATTGGTTCCTGGTTCAACCTTGTAACAAGTACTAAATATTACCTATTTTAAAAAACCCCTTATTTATAAATCATTATGATCTATTTGAATTAAGGCATATTCAATCATATTTTTCTATTAAAACTGTAGCAGGTGCAACAATATCCCTTATAACTGTTATTAAAATTCATTGCATTATAAAACCATTTTCCAACATACTGCAATCATAAGAGGCATGGCCCAAAATGAAGGTATTGTCTAATTCATCAACTGTACACTTTTGCTTTGTCATCTATATCTAGACAAACTGCCTTCTGAATTTTCAGTGTGAATAATTGTTTTCAGTGTTTTCTTCTTTGCACCTTATTATAAGTGAGTCATCTAAATGTTAATTATTTCTGCAAGGTAAATAATTGTGTGCTGTGTATTTTTGTCTTTTTTCTTCTGCATGTTATCTGTATTGCATCCTTGAGGTAAATTAGCACCAGTACAGTTAAACCAGCATCTTTCACTTACAAGCATCATTACTCCTGACTTATGGTTTCATAATAATTGCCTAAAAGACTATATGACTTGACTACAAAGAAGAAACTTAAAAATATGAAACTACTGAAGACAAAATCAGGAGCTAACAACAATCTAGTGTTTTGGGTCTTAGCTGTGCATTGGTTGGGTGGGGAAAGAGATTATGAGGCCAGAAATACAATCATGAAAAGAGAACATCTGAAACATTATGTGCCAAAATGAAACAGTTACAGCCATCCAAAATAGCTGCAATGAGTGCCAGGGTTGTTATGATCTGCCGACACAATGGGATGCTCTACGAGTCTGAGCTGAATTAGGTCTTCAACCAGGCAGCCCTAAAAGTTTTTCTGCATACTGCACATAGTTTCTATATATATCATATGCAAGTTGTCTCAGGCACTTCAAGCCTCAGGTTGCTCTTAGAAAAGCTTATCCCAGAGTAGGATAGCTTGTAGCACAGACTATTTCGGTTGGAAAGACCTACAATGATTATCTAGTCCAAATGCCTGACCAATGCAGGACTGACCAATTCTAAAATGTGTTTTTAACAGAATTGTCCAAATGCCTCCTAAACAGACAGGCTCAGGGCATTGATCAGCTCTCATGGAGGACTGTTCCTGTGTTTGACCACCCTAAAAAAATGAAAGAAATATAAATAAATGCTTCCAAAGATCTAGTCTGAACCTGCTCTGGTGCAGCGCTGAACCATTCCCACACATCCCCTTGTCAGTGGATACCAGGGGGTAGATCTCAGCACCATCCTCTCCACTCCCCCTCCATAGAAAGCTGTACAGAGCAATGGAGTCACTCCTCAGTCTCCTCCTGTCCAAAGGAGACAAGCCCAGGGTCCTTAGCTGTCCCTCACAGGACATGCCTACTTGACCCTTAGTACTTAGGTGGGGGGTTGGCTCTGGCTGGACACTAGGTGCCACCAAAGCTGTTCTGTCACTCCCTTCCTAAGAGGGATGGGGAAAATATAATGAAAAGCTCATNATAAATAAATGCTTCCAAAGATCTAGTCTGAACCTGCTCTGGTGCAGCGCTGAACCATTCCCACACATCCCCTTGTCAGTGGATACCAGGGGGTAGATCTCAGCACCATCCTCTCCACTCCCCCTCCATAGAAAGCTGTACAGAGCAATGGAGTCACTCCTCAGTCTCCTCCTGTCCAAAGGAGACAAGCCCAGGGTCCTTAGCTGTCCCTCACAGGACATGCCTACTTGACCCTTAGTACTTAGGTGGGGGGTTGGCTCTGGCTGGACACTAGGTGCCACCAAAGCTGTTCTGTCACTCCCTTCCTAAGAGGGATGGGGAAAATATAATGAAAAGCTCATGGGCTGGGATAAGGGCAGGGAGAGATCACTCAGCAATAACCATAACAGGAAGAACAGACTCAACTTGGAAAAAACTTCATTGCCAATCAAAGCAAAGTAGGATAATGAGAAAATAAAAACAAAATCTCCAAACATCTCAACCCACTTCTCCCTTCTTCCTGGGCTCAACTTCACTCACAAATTCTTTATACTCTGTTCCCACAGTGGCACAGGGGGACGTGGAAGGGGGTTGCAGCCTGTTCAGCACTTATGTCCACCACTGCTTCCTCCTCCCAGGGTAGACTCCTCACACTCTTCCCCTGCAGGAAAATTTCTTCTCTGGCACCTGGTCCACCTCCTGCCCTTCTTTCTGCACTGTCTGTCTGCAGGGCTGCTTCTCTCATATACTGTCATTCCTCCCTCTGGCTGCTGTTGTGCAGCAGCTTTTCCTCTTCTTGAATGAGATATCACCACCCTCGCCGATGAGCTCGGCCTTGGCCAGCGATGGGTCAGTCTTGGACCCAGCTGGTATTGTCCTCACTGGACATGGGGGAAGCTTCCAGAAGCTTCTCACAAAAGCCACCTCTGTGGTCCCCTTCTACCAAAACTCTGCCACACAAAGACAATACAACTTCTGTCTCACTAGCCCTCAAGAGATACAGATTGAGTGAGTTTCTTTCAGCAAATAGACCAAAGGCTGCCCCTCAAGAGAATGGGTTAATCAGATTAGCAAATTGGAGCAGTTGGATGTGAATGGATGTGTTGTCCTTCAGTGTCCTTCCACAAGGTCAAGAAGCTTGCCTTAAACATAACAGTCTTGGGCAACATTAAGGCTCAGAAAGCCCAGCATATTTGTAAATGCACAATACTGGATCAAAAGAAAATTTCAATTTATTATTATTAGGCCTTTACAAAATTAAACATGTCTCTTTTTTGCTACTTGACAAAAAATTAGCCAGGATGCTCAACTCTGTGTTTCAAGATCCACACATTAACTCTTCTAGAACTGCATGCATAGACTGCTAACATAACTGTAACCCTTGGTCACAACAGAGATGTTTTAAATTTAATCTGAAGTAAACCATGTATCAGTGTTAATTTCGAAAGATATAAAAATATTCTGTAAAAAGTCTGCAAAGCACTCGTTTTAAGCATCCTGCTTAATCTTTAAATCTTGTGCTTTTTTCAGTACAGGAACAGTGCAGCAACAAATGAGACCAGTGTCTTTTCTCATCTATGTAGCAATTTTTTATAATAAATATTTTATAAATTGTAAAGACACATTTTTAAAGCAATTTGATACAGGTCCTCTTCTGGGCATCTGTGGAAGAGGTTTTTAGCAATGTTCTTCTTTCTTGAAGAGCATGTTCCTTTGAAATGTACTTTTTCTTAGAAAGGGTGTCTTTATTTTCAGGCCTGTACTTGGATGCTGTGATGTCTTATCAGCTCAGTCATAGCCCATTGACTTGCATTTTGTAATGTGAAATGAATGTACCCTTACTTTTGGATTACAAAAGGAAGATAATACAACAGAGCTGCAATGTTTGTGTCTGCAATGATAGAACACTTGCAATCCCAGAGATAATATTACCTGTTAGGGGCATGTAACCACCTCTCATTTCTATACATCATGATGCAGGGCTTTTGTCAGCCTTCCTATCTGTTTCATACAGAATCTGCAGCCAGAGTTTCCTAGATTCCATGGGACTGGGAACCAAAGTTCATTTATCAGCACTGGCAATTTGGACAACTACCTCAAAATCAAAAGGGAAGAAAAGTTATTCTTAAGGACAAATGGGAGACCAGTGCATTAACCTGCTCAGTAACTTAATGTTTATACAGTATTCCAAGAAGGAGAGGGTAATGTAGCTAGAATAACAATATAAGAAGGAATGAAATGCTCACAAAGAACAGGTAAGGAATGCAATTCAGCATGAGTCAATGAAAAAATCCTGTATTTAAAAGTAATGATTAAGTGGACAGATATGGTATGAGCCCATCTAAATGAGCAGCAGCACAAGAAAGCAATGCAGAAAAAGATTTGGTGGTTCACATGTATCCCATGAGAAATATATCTCAGTAATGTCATGGTGGTGAGGAGGGGGAAAAAAAAAAAGAAAAAAGAAACTCATACAAAAGAACCCCCTGAAATGAGTACTGTCTGAGACACGTGAAGCCATTATTTCCATTCCCTCAGCATAGCACTCAGAGGTGTTGCAGTAGCCAGTCTGGCATTTCAAAGAGGTACCAAATAGAAAGGTTCCAGAGAAAAACGACAAACAGAATCTGAGAGCAGAAAATTCAAAGGAAAAAGGAATAATTTGGTTTTGCAGGGAGGAAAGCAAGGCAGGAAAGGTGCCAGCCATTTTCAAATGCAGAAGGACAACAAAAAAGCAGAACCCCCTGCCAGCCATTAGAAACATATTAAGGAGTAATGGATTAGGAGATATAAAGGCTGATTAAGGTTAGACAAAAGTCAAAATCAAGACCATTTAAGTGCTGAAATAGATGCTTGGAGGAGTTGTGAAATCTCTATTCACAGGAGCTGCACACGTTTATCTGATTCTGCCTTCAGGCAAGGAGGACAGACCAGGTGACTGACTGCTCAAAGACCTTTCTTGACCTATGGTTTCTATGATTCTGCCCTGCCTCTAGCTCCCTCAAGGATGGGAATGGAATGTGACATATCTCTAACCCTCTTTGTAATGACAAGCAGAAATGACAAGTAATACGTGTATAAGGGCAAGAGATAGAAAGCTACACAAAGAAATGCAGTAACTGATACAATCAATGTCACCAAATATTGCAATACACATCCACACTTTCCTCATCATCAATACCTGTAGCATTTATAAGTTATCTGATAATCTAACATAGGTGTCAATTTCTTGCATGAGTATCAGTGCAGTCCAATATACATCATGAGCAAACAGATAAAAAGGAAGAGAGGTCGGCCTTTTAAACTGAATTTAAAATGTGTTCTAAATGAATTTCAGGAAAATAAGTGTTTCAATTACTTTACTTCTCCTATCCATAACAAAAAAAAAAAAATTCTGATTATATTACTTAAAACAAAAATTATCTGGCATTAAAACTGAATCATTTTTTTAAATCTCTTGCAGCCACTAATGGACCCTCATGATGGTTACAGAAAGTTGGAAGGTACTATTATCCTAGCCTTATCTGAAAGTAAAACTGAGGTAAAAAAGCTAAACCACTTGCCTGGTGTCACATCATCATGGAGGCCTGAATTCTGTATGTCCATATGTCAGACCATGATTCCGTACGTCAGGCATAGCATTTAAATTTGTAAATCTTTGTAGAACTTACACATCTGTCTCAAAGGAATTGTCTAACCATTTCTTTGGGATATTATGTTACATCAAAAAAGTGCTAAATCTGAGGCATGATGAATATTTGTCTTTAAACATTTCAAAATACAGAGAAAGAGAAACATTTCAAAACAGAGAAAGAGAAAAATCAAAAATAATCCTTAGATCTAGTTAATCTATCATCATATCTAAACCAATTACTTAACAAGCTGTCAAGCAAGGATTTACAGTGACACAAGAAAAAATTGTCTTGAACATTTTTAAGATTTTACATTTAAGAGTGTAGCATCTTTGCTCAATCAGTCCTATGAGAAAGAATGTTAAAAGTACCCCAGAGAAATATAAAATTGTGTTGGCACTGTTGATTTTCAAGGGCTTTCTCTGTCTCTTGTGTTTCTATTCCAAACCCTTCACTTCCTGTACTTCTAGTGCAGTTAAAACAAACATAAGACATACCTTGATTGTACTAGTGTGTGCACCAGGATATTCTTTCTCCTCCAGTGTTGACCAACGTTGTATAAATTTTGACACCAGAGGATCATCATAGTCAACTATCTGAAATCCTGAGACATTAGCTCCTCCAAACTGAATTTTTGACAAATCTCCATCAGTAAATCCCTGAGCACAGAAAAAAGGATGTATGTTATTTTAATAGTTTTGGCAGTTCTCTCAATAGTGTATAAAAAGGAAGAGTTACCATATGACCTCTACTGCAGAAGAGTAAGCCAACATTTTCCTCAAACTGGATCCAACTTAAATCCTGGGCTGCCAGGATTAAGTCATCAGCTCCATCAGCCAGCAACGCTTCTTGTTGCCCACTAGACAAACATTTGTATAGGCAGCAAGGGCTGAGTGGACCTGTCCTTGCCATCCTAACTTCCTAAACATCCTGTTAACTTCAAGGGGACCAATTAAGTGAGAAAGGAAACACTGGACATGAGTAACAGACAAGCAAGTTTTAGGCAGGAAGACTTACAGTCACAGCTGTATTCTCTTTATTAGGAACTCTAAAGCATGTGGAAGGACTTACCATCTCCACTGCCTCCTCGCTCTCACATAGAGAACTATTTCTCACTCTTACAAACAGATCTTGTGTTCTGTGTTCTGTGTTTTAACCGGCTCCAAATAACCACACAAATGCATTTACATGAAATAATGATGTCAGACACTTCATTATAGATGAATGTTGTGAGTGAATACAAAAAGAAGCAGCAACTTCAAACAACATTATCATAAGTTACTACAATTGCTACACTAGATGCTCTTTAATTATTGTGTATTAATGATCCTCATGTGTTGTTGCCTGCTAATACAGACACTTCCACACGGATCGTGTAACTTGGCAGTTGAACGGGAACACTCAATGTATATTCAAACCTCTTCTCCATCTATCAGCATCTTTTTATTTTCAAAATAGATCAATTTCTTGAATGACTGATCAGACTGAGGAGAATATTACTACAGTCCAAAAAGAAGATTGCAGGTGGATTCAGTGAAGATGAAATATGATTCAAATGCTAGGTAAGTTTTCTTTCTGACAGAGAAAAACCAATTTTTAAAATCGCTACCTTAAAAACTTTGTACTTAATATTAAACAGCTTTAAAACACAAGATTCAGTAATTTTTAGATCTTATGGACTTACTGTTACAAATTTAAAGCAACGGCTAAAATAGCAACCAGTTAACATAATGAAATCCACTGGGCACATTCTCTAAAATTTCCCTTAAGACTCAAAATACTGTTTATCCAACATTTGCAAAGCAAAGCACCGATGTCTAACAGATAATTTTCCACATTTCTTAAGACTTTTACACCTGCTTTATGAATATCAGCACCTCGACTTCTTTACCCAAAAATTAGTTATTAAGGTATAAGAATGAAACCCCAGTGCTCAGCTTCTCAAGAGGCCTTTAAAGCAGCAGCCTTCTTCACACCGTGGCACCCACATGACTCTTCAGAGCACTGCCCGCCCAGAGGGAGAAGCGTTTCCATCAAAGGCTGGGAGGAGGCAGGGGTTATGCCTCAAGTGCCCAAGACACACCGTGGTCCTTCTGTTTCCTCAGGCTCCTCAAAGCACTATGGAAGACCGTGTCAATTGGGGCACTCTGGGCCCTGCTGGAATTTATATCAAACACTGTCACAGTTCAAGAATAAATGATGAAAAAAACGGCTTGGTGGCACTCGCACTATACAATCCCCAAAACCCTTTTCTTGAACAGGGTAACAGATTCGAGCATGCAGAGTTTGCTTTGTCTATTACAAAAAATCAGCTGGATTAGTTCCTCTAGCTTCAGTAAGTAAGTGTTTATAGACTTTAATATCAGTAAAATGGCCCTTCACTTTTAGACATAATTTCAATGAAATTACCTTGACAATTTAGTGAGTTTTCTGAACTTCCCTGCAGGAACACTATTAGCTATACTGTCTCATCAGCTGTGTTCAAGAAAACATGAATTCAGACTGATTATCCAGCCAATCTGAGGGATGAAATGTGGAAATCCGATACTTACCAGTCTAGCAGAACGAAAAATGAGAACCATGATTCTTTGGTTTAAAAGTTGTGAGAGAGAAATCATCACCTTGCTGAATGAATGTATCATCCTATGATGCAGAAAGTTATTTTTCTATTTTACTTACTCTCTTTTTCTAATGTACAAAAAGAGAAGTTCTATTAAAGGTGCTGAGAAACCTCCATTCCCATTGATGGAAATATGAGGCATTTAAACCCTAAAAAAACCCTCAGCCAATAAACAAACGTAATCCCCACACATGCATTCATTCAGCAAGGATAAAGACATCTAGCTTTTTTCTGTTTTCTAAAATGTATTTAAAACAAAATACTAGTTGATGTGCTTTCATAAACAGTCAAATGAGCAATACAAGTATTTTAAATACTAAGAATGCTTACCAGATTTGCAATGATATAGTGGTATCCTTTAACATGTTTACCAATTGTGATAACCTGTAAAAAAGAAAAAATACCTCCATAATGGAGAATGTTCACCTGGTGTACAGACAAAGACTTGAAAGGTACAAAATACAGTATGGTGTAAAAGCTAGTTAAGAGCTTTATGGTACAGAATCCTGGGTTTGTGTGATGCTTTATCCTTTATTTTAGCTAATGCACCACTGAACATACTCTTTGCTGGTAGAAGTTAGCCACATTGAAGTCCAAGTCCCAAGAGGGAGAGTCCCTCCAGACACAGGAGCTGAATGCTAATTACCAAGCTGTGTATTAAAGGCACAACCCAGCCAGGAGAGAGCTGGCACCATGCATTAGAAACACTGCCTCACAGACTCCTGCTAGGTTCTGCCCACTGACATTAATGAATTATGAGGAGGCCTCGTAGAGTTCAAACTGTTTATTCCCCTAAGTCTTCCTCATAATCTCCCTCAAAGCCAGCTGGTGGTTCCTCAACAGTCCCTGCTGGCAGACCTGTAGCATGGATTCTTCTCCCACACAAGCCTAAATGAGAGACTATGTCTGCATGGGGAAGTTTGCATTTTGAAGCTAAGCACTTCTCCAGAGGAAGGATTTGTAAGATAAGAGGAGTCTAGAGGTTTATTCCATCTTTTGAACAACGAGAACAATGAACTTAAATTAAGAGAGGCTGACTCATTCGTTTCCTCATTTAACATATAACTAAAATATTCAGACTAGGTATCCTGAAACTTATATCAGGGTACTAGTGAACAACATTCCACATACTTGGTTTAATAAAGTTACAGAAATATAACTGAAAGCCGTTTTAACACTGAGTTTACATTACTAGAGTTTGAGACAGAGAGATCACATTACATAGGCCATGGAAGTAATTAAATTGTTCCTCTTTTGAGGTCAATATATATATGATATATGAACTTAAGTACCCTAAAACAATTACTTGGATCAGAGTACTTAAAATTAAATACTTATTAAGAGATTTAACAACTATTTTCAGATGTATTTCTTATATAGCTGCTGCTTCCAAAGAAATTTCAGTTAGACCAAATAGATTAGTTCCTCTGTATGAAATATTTCTTCATCATTGGTATCTGAGAAGACAATCAGTGGCTGCAAGCCTTTAGATCAGTGCTCAGCAACTTTGCTCTAGCTGCCACTGGGTACTCTTTTATTAACCCAGCTTGCTAAAACTTGCCACTTATCCATATGAACACTAAAGATGCTGCCAGTTAAAACTGAGAAAATTCAGTGGCAGTACCAAAAGCCATGATGAAAGAGCTATGCACACAAAAGCTATTCAGCAGTTTACAGGATCTTCTCTAGAGGGGATAGACAAGTAGTGCCAGTAATTACAGAGTTGCCCAAAGGGTGTTATCAGGGTGAAATGAGATTCTGCAAAGGAAACTGTCTGAGAAGAGACAGAAGCTATATAATGAAGAGCATGGTAACACAAACCTGCCAGATCAGAGAAGAGGAATATAAACGAGTCTAAGGAGAGCTGAGGAACTGAAATATTTTTCAACTTACATGAGTAGTTGAAATCTGGAGGAGAAACTATAACACAAGACAAAAAACAAGAATGATGAAGTGACTTTGCAAATACATTTTGTGGCTATACAAAGATCCAAGGGCTACAAAGCCTAACTGAGTGAACCTGAGGCTGTCACCTCAACTTAAAATATTTACAGGATAAATCAAAGCACTAAAATGAAAGATTTGTTCAACAACAGAAAGCAAAGAAGAAAGTGAAGAAGTTGTTCCTTTATGTATCAAACATGCAAATAATAGTTTAGTATTCAAGGAAAACCTGGTTAACAGAAAGCCTGTTGCATTTCTTGCAGTAAAAATACACAGAAAAAGGGATACTGATATGATGTGTCTACTTCGGTATCCTCATGAAATGGAGGAAATTTCTGAGGGTTTTTTTTCAGGGCAGGAATTAAAATAGTTTCTCAAAAAATAAGCTGGTAGCAATGACCTAAAGTATGCTGCTATTAGAAAAGAGTATCAGAAGAACACACTCAAAGGATGCTCACAGACCAATAAATCCATTGCCCAGCACTTCGTTTTGAGAGATGGAGAAAATTAATAGAAAATCAGTGATTAGACTTTCTTGTAGGCTATTTGAGAAATTGAAAGTGGGTTTACCTTTAAATGTAAGGAAGGGAAGTTACTGAGTGTAAGGATAAGGCTAGTGTAAGGGCTTGAAAAAGAGACCAAAGTCCAGAAACAACTAGGCTATCTTGTGAAGAGAATTCCAAGACTAAACCCATACAGGACAGCTGAGAACAGCTTAAGAGAACATATTCCAGGGCACAGCAGTAAACTATTTACAGGAGAACAACGAACTAGAGTTACATTAACTGACCTGTGAGGCTGATTCGGTAATCTAGGATTCTTCAGTGACTTACAAATCAAAGCAGCAGCAACAAAAGCTTAGCCACCTGTATGCTTAAGGAGTAGCACAAGTCTGTGGGGATAAGCTGAGGAACTCTAACGCATCTAAAAAAAGCAGAATCTATCAAAGTGCAATTAGGGCAAGAAAAATATCCCAGAACTGCAATCAAAATAAGAAGCAAAGACGAAAATAGGTCCACTACAAAACAAAGACTGTAAAAAGGAGCGGTAACTGAAGGGTAAAGAGGGTTCTTGTCTATAAAAAATGGCTAAAAGGTGAAACTGGAGAAAATTACAGTCAGCCAAAGTTTCATATCAGAGATTATAATGAATATTACATACTTATTTTAAAAAGAATGTATAGGATAGTAAGATAAATGCTAAAAATATTCTTGTCAAGATTGAAAGTCGTCAAAGCAGTATCTTTCTTTTCTCTGGCCTGATAATCAGGAAACAGCAGAAATGACATACCTTGAGTCTAAAAAGATGATTGTTCTGTAGGACATCATTAGAAACTCACAAGAAACATTGACAAGACAAAAATCACTGTAAGGTAAATAAAGAACCGTTTGAAAAGCCACACAGAACCAACTGAACAGGACCTATAAGGACTCCTTATGTTAAGCATGGCTCTACACTGTAAATTCCTTCACATTGGTAAGTCAGAAAATATGATTTTGAAAAACTGCAGATGATACAGAGATCACACTCTCAGAGATCAAATCCTCTCAAGAACAGGATCAAATTCATCTTAAAAACTAGAAAAACAGTTTGTGGATATGAATTCCAAATAAAACACACAAACATAATGTACTCCATTAAGGACACTGCTCATTGTCTGAGCCTCTTCAAAATATAACAACCTTCAAAACAAAGACCAAAATAACAAGCCCTTCAAAAAACCTTCAAACAAATACACTCACACTCTGATGATACATCCCTACTGATGCTGCACGGTCTCACATGATGAAGCTCAAGCCAACAGGGAACTATCCTTACAATTTTCCATTGTCCTCTGCATGCATGAAAAGTAGTAAGGTACAGAGCCAGCAAGACCTTCCTATACACTAGGACTGAAGCGGTGGATTTCAAAGTAATGCAGTAATTTGAATCAGAGCACTGTGATAATGTTGCTAAAAAGAAAATTCAAAAAAAAATCATTTTGGCAAATAATTTGCATGAGTGGAGAGAAGGGAGATTTTGCTGTTCTTTTTAAAGCTCAGGGGGCCTTTAGCTATGAAAAACAGCATTTTGGTTAATACACTTTAAAAGTGACACAAAACGAAGAGACAAGCAAGGAAAGTACAAATGACAACGAGCTTCAAAACACAAATTCCAAAGGGCATTAAATGAGAAAGAGAAGCTGTGATACAGTCTTCACAAGACATCAAAGGTTCTCAGAAAATGCATTAGAGGGAGAAAATACCTTCTAGGTGTAAAAAGAACTAATCCTTAACCATAACTACCTATACTGGACCAGATATAATAATAATCAACTATGTATAATAGAGTATACTACTTAGGTTGTGAAATAGTCTGAACAAGGTATTTCGTAAATTACTGTTTTTATTTTAAATAACCAGGATAGAAAATGATACAGGATCATCCAGACTGAATTATCTTGCCTTTGTGCAAAGGGAGGGATTATGATATTTGCATGTTCACTTTCTGCCTGGCATGTACGTGGTCCTCCATACAAACTAGTCACTGTCAAATGATTCATAATAATCACAAAAATACCATCAAAACAAATGAACTCATTACATTTACTTATAGAATACTGCTAACTGCTGTCACTGAAGAAAGGAGAATAGCAAACCTGATCAACAATGTCGTTGACTTTATCACGTTCACAGTCCAAAATCACTCGTCTTTCCTTTTTTACCTCTAGATCTTGAAACAGTGAGCGGTAAGTTTCATCTTTTCTCTCATTGTTAATATTTCCTACATTGATAGCAGTCACTTGCCATTTCTTTTCAGCAGCAGAATCCAGCACAGCTTGCAATGTTGATAAGCCTAGTGAAGCACAGGAGAAAACAGAAGGTATGACTGACAAAGCTTCAGGAATTAGCAACCTTCTACAATGTGATTTGTGAGATCACTTATTTAAGATCTCCTGTAACTTGTTCGACCTGTCACAAGTAGGTAGAAGTCAGAAACTAAGATATATGTGGGCCCAATCAATTATTATTGCATGACATTTCCATTTGCATCACTGCAAGGCATCAAGGTAAAGCCTTCTAAGTACAACCTTTGGGTTTAGCTCAACCTTCTTCAGAATTGGATTTTGCTGGTTTCACTGATCCACTGCTGGAACAACACATAGTGGGAAAGAGATCTTCCAGGAGAGGAGTGATCCAATTAGAGCAAAAGGATCAGTGGCTCATTAAAAAAAGGATCAGCCTTATTAAAGGATGAGCTGCTTAAACGAAAGCGATTGAACAGCTTTTGTTCCCAGCACTTGAGCAGTACTGTATTTAAAGCCAGACCTCACTGAAGTCTATGCCAGAATTCCCATGTTCTGCAGTGATGGTAATGGATTTACTATTTCTGTTGCCTACAGTCATGTCCTTGATTACGAAGGATGTGCTGAGATAGATTTTTCCACATCGATAAGTAGGCTCAATGCTAACACCTACAAGCAGTGCACAGAAGTTTGCTTCCATCTTGTACTTTTGGCAAGTTCCTGATAGGAAGTTATAATGTTTGTACAGGTGCAACTGCCTACAATATACTGTAAAGCCAGTGAAGACTTTACTTGACAGATTTTACTTTTTAGGGATGAACTAAAGTAGTAGAGAAACATGAAAATTACTGCTGGAAATTAATTCCTGCTATACAAAAGGTACAATTTGAATGATTTCCAGCAGTATAAGAATGAGACTTACCATGTTTCAGTTCCTATCAGAGAATTTTGCATGATTCTACAGAGTAGTTTTAGGGATACCAGATACTATTGTAGGAGAAAAAAAAAATTAGACTCTCTTACAAGTGAATTGACATTTTTTGCACGTTCTTCTCTCCTGGAACCAGCAAACATCAGGAGTCATTTCTTTGAGAAATTCTGATGTGGTTTGTGAAGGGAGCTTCAGGTATAACTCTCATGAGAAATAATAGTGGTTATGCCCATAAATATAGAAGGAGAGCACTAAGAATTAATTTGTCTCACAGTCTGTAGGTATAATATTAAATTAAGATTGGTCAGTGTTTAGCAATTCAGCTTCATCAGTGAAAATGGTAATGACATACAGCACTACACAAGACTGGTCATCAGCAAAGGTAGAAAATGGCAGGGTTCCAAAAGCATAAATTAAATTATTATCTTACATAACTCTGGTTTTCCAAGTCTCTTTAAGAAAGACTGATATTAAGTTTTGTATGTCATGAAATGAATATTTATTTTAGAATCACAGATAATTACAGTCCACCAGTACACATAAACTATTTCAAATGCTAAAGATGAATCTGGACAACTTGTGTTAAAAGGGGAAGATTAGTAATGTAAGCAAACAGAGACGCAGGGAGCATCTTAAGACACTAAAAAACATTAAAGTATGTTTAAACCTCAAAATACTGCTTGAAATGATGAATTAAAATTTAAAAAAAAAAAGAAAAATCAGCCAAACTGAAACACATTTATTCCAATAATTGTTTCAAATCTCATTTAGCAGATTCAGGTCCTCCAACCTGTCTTAATTTCCTCTGAGTTAAACAATCTCAACCAGACACAAATTAATAAGGACTATTAATGCTAGTACCACCCATTGCAAAGGGTTCCTATACTTTACTCCTCTGACCTTCTATTTTTCCTAGGGCTTCTCTTTTCTTGAGGTAGTCTCTGCAGAGATATCAATGGCTGCCTGGATTGTTTGGGGTTTTGGTTTTTTTTTGGGTGGCAGACTGACATCCTCACAGAGCTTAGTTTATTTTGATAGCAATAACACGTTGCAAAATCAAAACAAAAACAACCAAACAGAAACCATTTGCAGCAATACTTCTGTGAAAGTGAAATTTTCTGGAGAGCAGTAACAAAAGTGGTAGACTGCAGAGAAGAAAACTCCAGCAACTTCAGTTGCTATTTTTAAGCTGCAGGAGCACTTCTGCTTGGGAAACTCATGTTCTGAACATTTTTGTTTGTCATGAGAAAAACTTTTAAAGCAGTGAGCTTTGAAAAGGAAGATAGAAGAGAGGCTGAATAACTTAACAACTATTCTACAGACAGAATGTTACAATAATGCTGCTACTTTTTCCAAAACTCACCTTTAGTAATGACAGAGAGGAGGTAAGGATAGTAAAGGACACCACTCCACATGACATGAGCATAACTACTGTATTAAGACAGTAATAGCTTGGGCACACATATACTGAATGGGCTCACTCCTTATGGACAGGAATGGCAGCAAATTGCCCTGTACCTCAGCCAGTCAGCCCCTAACCACAGAGGTGCTCTAACACTAGCAATAAACAATTCTTAAGGAATAATTCATCAAACTAATTCTTATTAGCCATCATAGTTTCCACGAAGGCTAAATCTCTTTGCCTTTTTTGTCTCACTCCTGAAGTTGGAAACATCTTCAATTCTATATCATTCCTTAAATGTACATCACTGACACTAGATTAACAGGCAAAAGTGCTTAAAGGAACTGTGGACTTGTGTATCTGGGATGTGATGTCAATGTAGCTGGCTACAAACTGCTCAAGGAACAACGATTTACTCCACAGAAGGGCAGGAGCTTCATGCCTTGGACCTTGTTATCACTGGGGTACCTTGCACAAATAAAACCAACAGGTAAGAAAAAAAAGAAGAATCAAAGGATGGCTAGAAAGAACAATCTCATGCTGTTATTCCTGGCCAGATCCAGACAGTGCAGCTCACAAGAACTAGGTGTTTTTCAGTATTTCCTAAATATAAATCACATGCAGGTCACATTCTGCCCATTGCTAGATGGTTGACAGAGTACTGGCTAAAATAGTAGTTTTACATCTGTCCTTTCTAAAAAGACAGTGAATGTTTCTGATTCTAATGTGAATTTGAAAAGGAACTGCCAGAAAAATGAGCTTAGCATTCATTGTTCATGTGACATAACCTTTGGAGGCTACACCACGATTAGTTCGTCTAACTTGAGTGCTAACAAAAGTGATACAGGACTCTCTTGAGGAGACCCCTTCAGCTTCTGAACATCATGTATAAAATGGCACCAGAATGCAGGGAATTTAGTTACCCCATTACTCAACAAACTATGGAGTGGTATAACCATGCCTTAAATCTATTAGCATTTTATAATTTAAAATGCATTTAATATTTAACTCTGACCAATGAACATGCAGACAAGCCACAAAATAGCCTCTTTAAAGAGAACAGGAGCAGGTAAGAATAGAAGGAAGTTAGCCAAGGATTGCTAGGTGAGGATCACCTGAAAATTGAATGATAATAATGGAATTCCAGAAAAAGCAACCAAAAACCCAGCCTTTTCTGCACAAAGCCACTTCTTCTCAGAAAACTAACTGATATACCACAATTTGCCAGTGACATTTTCAAGTGCATAAACTGTTATATTATTACTACTATAGGCATAAAAGGGCTGTATAGTGGAGTTAATTGATCCTAAGCAATGGGTTTGGGTTTATCAACATCATCAATAAAATCTAAGCTCAACAGAGGTGAGGAACTTGATACCAAAAGCAGTGTCCAAAGAAGCAGGGGCTGACTGCATCCAATATTTATTGCTTGCTTGGGGCCCAACTACAGATTTTACGTATGTGGAGTGAATCTGTGGCAGCAGATAGCCCTTCTAGCTCAGATTTTTTTTTCTCCTTAGATGTTTCTTTAATAAAAAAAAAGAAAAAAAATACATAGAAACAGTTTTACAGCATGTGACTAATCTCAAATTGTTTAACACTTGCAATTCTATTAATGCATACCATAAAGTTTCATTCTTATTTAAACAATTTTGTTTCTGTCCCAAAAAGCTCATTTCTAAATTCAAGAAACAATTGATTCAATTACACTTACACTTGTTGGGGGTAAGTATTTCTTCCATTATTTACTTATCTAATATAAGTGCCAGATTTCAATGAGATACACTTGCCAAACAGGGTGCAGGTTAAAAGTACCACACCTTACCTCTGTCACTGTCATACAAATATGCAAACTTGGTCCACTGATAGTATTCGATCAAGCTAAGAAGAGCTCCTTTGAGGTCAGGTCTCATCTGAATGACAAAGGGATGTGTTCCATCTGTTGGGAAGCTGGGAGTTATGAAGGAGACATGAAGAGTCCCACAGAATGATGTTATGGTATTTACAGACTTCTTGTCATAGAATCCAAAAATAGCAAAGACTCCTCTTGAAAACTGGGAGCAGACTAGGAAGAAGAAAGATAGAAAATTAATGGGAGAATTTATTTAAAACAATTATTGAAAACTCTATAATGCATATATTTATGAGAAATTTATGTCTGAAAACTGTCTGATCACATAAATACCAGGGAAAAAAAAGTAATACTCCGCTATGGAGATAATGTGTTTGCATTATCAATCAGTAACATAAAATTTCCACGAGAAAAAACAATAAAAAAGAAAATCAGATACGTGGTGCACATTCCTAGATGATAAAACTCACCTTAAATTGAATTTATGTTGTAAATAACAGTGATGACAGACATCACTGGCAATTGCAATTCAAAAATGAAACATTATGACCACACACAGGATTATGGAAATAGATAATGTTTTGTCATGTTAAAAATAAACTGCCTGAGGTCAAGACTCACTGAGCTTTTTGCAAAATACTTTAAATAACTTTCCATTTGTGGAAACACAAAGCCAAAACTAAACCCAAATCTATCAAGAGCAGTAAGAAGACCAGTTGCTCTAAATGCTTTGCTTTAAAAACCCTCCTGTATCAAAGCATTATTTTAATTCCTGCTTTGCAGGAGTCAGCAAAAGCTGGTCCTTCTGGATGACACTTGCGGTCATGTTGCAGGAAGAATAACCTCATAGGTGTAAATAACATGCTGATCATTCACTTTTTATCAGTGGAAACAATTCAAGCCAGTTGATGAATGTGACTGGCCAGGACAGCCTGTGCAAAAGAGCTGGTTCTTCTGGGGTACTCTTTTCTTTGAGACTGCAGAGTATACTAGTGCGTAAGTTCTAAACTCAGGGTACAATAAGGAAATATTAATCTCTGATTAATTGACACTTATCACTTATGCATTCTTTGGTTTGCAGAGTCACCTTGAAAAAGACACATCCTTCTAGAGACACCTGACCTGCTTATAGATAGAAATCACTGTGTAATTGATGCTAATTTTGCCCAGCCATTTAGTGCTCTAATCCTTGAATATAATTCATATAAGGGCAAAAATAAGTTGGTTTATTTTTAGAATTTCCTAGATTTGAACCAATAATATATTTTTATCTTTCAAAGTTATTGTATCTTTATTTTTAAAATTGTGTTTCTTTTTCAAAAAAGAAATGTCATCCCTTTATGCCTGTTAGTACTCATTGCTATCTTCTTTTCATGGCTTTGCCTATGTATCTATGCTACCACTCACCTCTCACGCCCTAATTATTCCTATACTCTGATTAAAAGCACCTAAACAGGATGAGTGAAATTCTGAGTCTGCCAGTTTTAAGTTTTTACCTATTAACTTGAATTAGGTCAGAATTTCGCCTTAGGTGAGAAAATACAAGTGATTAAAAAACTTGATGAGTAACACCTCTATATAAAAGGATGCTGCAGGTTTTACAGGGCTAGACTACAAGATGGTCAAACCTTTTCCATTCTAACTACAAATTGTTACAGAATCATAGAATTGTTTTGAGTGGAAAAGACCTTTAAATCAGAGTCCAACGATTAATCCAGCACTGCAAAGTCCGTCACTAAACCATGTCCCCAAGTGCCACATCTCAACATCTTTTAAAGACATCCACGATAGTTACTCAACAGCTTCACTGGGACACTTGTTCCAACGCCTCCCAACCCCTCTCACAAAGAATTTTTTCCTAATATCCAGTCTAAATATCCCCTATCCTAACTTAAGGCCATTTCCTCTTCTCTTGCTTGTTATCTGAGAGGAGACCAAATTCCACTTTGCTACACCCTCCTTCCAGGCAGTTGTAGAGAGTGATAAGGTCTCTCCTGAGCCTCCTTTGCTCCACACTAAATATCCCCAGCTCCCCTAGCTGGTCCTCACAAGGCTTGTGCTCCAGACCCTTCCCCAGCTCCATTTCTCTTCTCTGGACATGCTCCATCACCTCAACGTCCTTCCTGTAGTGCGGGGCCCAGAACTGGACACAGGATTTGAGATGTGGCCTCACCAGTGCTGAGTACAGGGGGACAATCACTGCCCTGCTCCTGCTGGCCACACAATTGCTGATACAGGCCAGGATGCCATTGGCCTTCTTGGCCACCTGGGCACACTGGCTCATGTTCAGCTGGCTGTGGACCAGCACCCCCAGGTGCCACAGGGCAGCTTTCCAGCTGCTCTTCCTCCACCCTGTAGTGCTACGTGGGGTTGTTGTGACCCAAGCGCAGGACCTGGCATTCAGTCTTGTTGAACCTCATACAATTGGCCTTGGCCCATCAATCCAGTCCAGGTCCTTCTGTGGAGCCTTCCAGCCCTCCAGCAGATCAACACACCACCCAGCTTGGTGTCCTCTGCAAACTGACCAAGGGTGCACTTGACCCTCTTGTCCAGATGGTTGATAAATACATGGAACAGGGCTGGCCCCAACACTGTGTCCTGCGAGACACCACTTGTGACTGGCTGCCAGCTGGATGGAACTCCATTCATCACTGCTCTCTGGGCCTGACCAGCCAGCCAGCTTTTTACTCCTCCAAGCCATAAGCAGGCAGTTTCTCCAGGAGAATGCTGTGGAAAATGGTGTCAAAGGCTTTACTTTACAAAGCTAGGTAGACAAGATTCACAGCTTTCCCTCATCCATCAAGTTGTCTTGCCATAGAAGGAGGTCAGGCTGGACGAGCAGAACTTGCCTTTCACAAATCTGTGCTGGTTGGGCCTGATCACCTGTTTGACCTGCATGTCAAGATGACCTTCCCCAGCACCAAGGTTTGGCTGACAGGCCAGGTTATCCTTCCAACTCTTGTAGATGGGTGTCACCTTTGCTAATTTCCAGACAATGGGACCTCCACAGTCCTAGCGGACTTGATGTCAAGTCAACTGACCCATGACCAAAAAAACCCTCACAAATCAAAAAATTCTACTGATGACACCAGGCTTAGAGCCAGGTACTGATCTGCTGGCTTGCTATTTTTTTTCTGTTTCTTCCCTCATCTTTTCTGCACCTGGAAGGATAGAGGAAAATGCCACTTGTGCTCCTGGTCCCTCAACCAGTTGTCTCAAGTCCCTGAAATCTCTTGGTTGCTCTCAGAGAGATTTCAGGGACTTGGAACAGCCTTCAGGGACTTGCTCAGACTTCTCATTGTAACTTCCTTACTGCCTACATGAAAAAAATCAAAGATAATTAATCAAAGGCAGTATTCAGGGCAGGAAGCTTTCTCTTCATGTCTTAAACCCAAGCCCCAAGGAGGCAGGGCTGGTTGGCATAGGGTGCCTTCTGTTCCCTTCAGAGGGGACTCTTATGGAAATGACTCATCTTTTTTCTTTATGGAAGCAGTTTTGATGCAGAGAGTAGGCCAACCTCAGCAGCACCTCCATGCTGGATGAACCACTGTCCTTGTTATTGTTCAGTTTCACTTGCAGAGCCTCATACCTGGTGTGGGAGGGCACCTGGGAAGGTGGGGCAGTCACAGAGGAGACACACCAGCTACCCTAGGCAGGAACCTGTCACCATTGCCCCCTACCCCCTAGGTCACTGCGTTCCCCCAGGCAGAGAGAGAGAAGGGAATCCTCTGTCATGTATCCAGTCTGCCTGTCCACCTTGTGTCAAGGAATGCAGGTAGCTTTTAGTGTCCCTCTCGCTCTCCCTGCTACTCCTCAACCCACTCACCTCCCACAAGTCTGTCACTGAGCACAGAGGAGTCCCCCTGCCCAGGCACACCTGCCACAGGAGTGCTCCCTGCTGCTGGTCAGTACTGGTCAGAGAAGGCTCCACCCTCCAGCCCAACAACCAGTCTCTGGATAGCTGTGTCATGTTGAACAAAGATTTCTGAAAAGGCTGTGAATTTTCTGAATAGCTTTGCTGTTTAAGTTACTGGGATTCCTTGTTCTATTCCACATCATTATGCTCTCACCGAGGCAAAACCAACTCACTACCTCCCCACACACTCACGAGTGATTGTTTCTCATGTGCAGCAAAGGCAAACACCGTCTGAACTTCCTGCAATAAAGGCATTAATGCCTCATAACTCACCATCAAAAATGCACATAAAAATAGAGCATCAGCTTACTTCTGGATTCCTGGATCAGAATCTTGCAAAGTCTGTTACTCGTACAATACTGTGACCTTCCGTATTAAACCTTTTCAATACTGCATATAAGGTGACAAAGACAACAACAGTCTCATCAAAGGACCACTGAAAAATAAAAACATTTTATGTCACTACTGCCAACACCTGGGATGTATTTCTCCTGCCACACTGCTTTTCTTTCATCACCAGTAAGCAATTTTAGGCATAGATGGAATAATGTTCCCTATAGCAGCTAAAAACCAGAAAATTTGAAAACCATAGGTGATGCCTTTTCAGAATCACCACCCATCCTCTCCTCACCTTCCTGACACTGGAGACCTTTACCTTGACCCAAGAGTTTTCTCACTTTTCCTCTTCCTTTCTTCCCTGTACTCTGGGGACAGAGGGGAGCGTGAGTGGCTGTGAGTGCTTTGCAGATGGCAGGGTTAACACACGACGGGGTAAAAGGTGCTATTCCACCTTCCACCCACAGGACAGACCAGTAAATACTGCCGGGCTGTGCTCCACTCTGCCTCCTCAGTGACACAAACGTGCACTCACTCTACTCCCTTCAGAAGACAACTGCTATTCTTTCAAACTGAACATCCTCCCTGACAAGGCACAAACTCATACCACCTCTCATCACAACTTACTTAAATACAGCACTCTTGGATTAACACAGTGAACAGCTCTCTGTTTAATGGTATCTACGCCTATAAATCATCAGTCCTTACACACATGTGTCTTATTCTGGGAAAGGTTGGTAAAGCTGGAATTTTGATATCCTCTCCTGCACAAAGTGAAAGATGAATAAAAAGCACCACCTCCAGCTGGAAAAGTCAAGTCACTGCAGTACCTAGAGGAGCTGAGGTTGAAAAGCTGAATTACACACACACAGGTAAACAATCCCAACAAATAATATGGTAAAAGCAAAAAAAAAAAATTATATTTTTAAAATTATTATGAAACCTGCCAAACAGATACAATGTCTCATTTAATTCAACCACGGCTCCCTTAAGGTGAGATAAAATCTCTCTAACACAAATCTTCAAGTACGGACATAACTCACATCTGGGTCAACCAGAAAAATCAGGATCAACTATAATCCAGGTAAAAATAAATTTTCATCAGCAGTGATCAGTGTCACAATGTCACACAGAAGAACCTCAGTGTTGTGCTTTTCTCTGTGAAATTCCACTAAAGCTAAGTGGGCAGGCACCTATGCTATGTAATAAAAACATGCTACAGATAAGCATTTAGACTTCGACTAAAGTCAAAATCTCGCAATTCTTATGGGTTTTTTTGTCTTTTAGGAGCAGAAGGGAAAAGAAGGGACGATATTTCCAAATATAATTGTGACCCAGAGGATAATGCAGAAACTGCAATTGTTTTTGGCAGGATTCCCACCTCAGACTAAGTCTACAGTCATGTTGCTATTGCTGGAAGACATTAGTTTTATAACAGTGAATCACAAGCTGTTCATGATTATTAGAGTAAAAAAAAGTCATTATGATTAGGACTCATAAGCCATTAAAATATGAAAGATCTATTTCATTAATGACATTAGAATCAACTGCCAGGATTCATTTCTTTCAAACTCTCCTGTATGAATTGGGGTCCTTTCTAGAAATAGTCTATGGCTTACTTAGCAACAAGAGGAGAAGAATATAGTAAGTTTATTTTGTGATCACTTTTCTAAAGAGATTCTCCTAGAATGGCAAATAACTGTGAATTCCAAGAAACAGGGTAAATAAAGATTCTTGAGAAGGAACAATTGCCAGAAAGTTTTGTTATAGTTAAGGTTTAAGTATTTTATATTTGACTTCTTGTTCTACAAACATTGCCAGGCACAAACCTAGCTTGTCTTTGTTTTCCAGAGCACTAAAAAGGTGCCCTAGACTTTTATTCCAAAAGCCAGATTTGTTCAACAACAAAATTAAGCTTAAGCCTGCAATGAGAAATAGGTGCCCTGTCTGAGGGCAGCCAAAACTGCTTGCTCTATTGTTAACTACATCTGCTGCTTCTTAGAACTCCTTTTTTTGCCACAATGTATTCATACCTTTCTCTGTTTCCCACTTTCTCCATTTCACTATTCTGTTTTGTCAATGAACTCTATAAGCAGGATAACCTGGTATTTACCACTGTGGTCATAACCGATTCTTCAGAAACAAAGAAATACAGCACTACACACTCCTTGCCTTTCATCATCTAGAGCATATTTCTGTGGTGTATATCATCCCAAACCCACAGCTCAGGAAGTGCCAACTGAAGAGCACACTTGCAAATTCCAAATACAAACCTATTGCAAATATGCTGAGCTTTACACAATGAAGTGACTCCAGTGAAGAAATGATAGTTTGTTTGCATGACTGAAGAATTGAATCATTAAATCACATAGAAACAGTTGGATTTGAATACATATGCTTAGAAGTCCTTCTGATTAACTCCTCCTAAACCAAGATTTTCTTCCTTCAGTATTCTCCAAAGGGAAAGTAATGAACCTAATAATTGTTTACATCCAGATACAATTAAATTGGAAAAAGAAAATTAGCAAAGTGCTAATTACTTACTGAAACAAATGTCTAATAGCATCTGCTTACAGGTAAATTTCCAAACACTGGTATCATGACTCTTGACATACTTCTGAATTTTTATTTATGAGAATTTTGACACTTGATTTCTGTCTGTAGATGAAAATTTAAGATGAGAAAGTATTTGCCATTTGGTATTTAGACTTCAAATGCTGTCCAGTATTAATGGGGCTTTATATATTATTTTATTGTAATACCTTGGTTTATCATTAGTGGTAACAAAACTGTTTTAACATTAGCATAGGGAAATAAGTATTCAGTGCAATCATTTAATCACACACAATGGAATAATCATTCTCTTACTTCTATGAGAAAGAAAGTATAGCATAAGTATAAAGAAAGAGTCAAGCACTGCCTCTCCAAAAGAGACCAAAACACAAAGGAAACACTCATTGCCTTGAAAAGTTGATAGATGAGTCGAAAGCAGCCAGGAACAAGATGTAGAAACTGAATTCCCAGTTTACACAATCATTTCAGCTTCTGAAATACCACGTTATGAATAAGCAGACAGTGGAAAGGAACAATTGATAGAACAACAACAACAACAAAAAAGCAGGAACCACAGAGAAAAGAAAGAATTCACGTATGATTGAAACTGTATCAGAAAACCATTGTGAAAATAAAAACCAGTATGGATTGCTTCCAAAGCCATTCCAAAACCTGCAGCACAGCAGACAGCATATTGCATACACTTCCCTAGAATAATTTTTTTTTCAGTTAATATTATAGATATAGTCTGCATGGTCTATTTTACCCACTCAGATTCTATGATTACCTCCTAGATATAAGCTACCCCTCAGGAAGATTGAATAAGGCATAAGGAATCACCCAAGTCCATCCAGAGGGATATTTGGAAACACAAAAAAGTGTCTTTTAAGCAGAACAACCTGAGATAGAAATACTTTGTTCTAAAGGTCATGGTAGGCTAACTGAAATTGGGAAGAAAACAGTTCCCCAAGGCTCAGAGAAGAGCACCATAACTGAAAGACAACAGACTAAAGCTTCCTGGTAGTATTCAATAAAACATAGGGCACAGAACCCAAATAAAGGCTGGCATTTTAAAATTCCAAGGCACCCTTTACCAAAGCTGAGAGGCAATCAATGCCAATTAAAAAAAGTCAATGGCAATCAGAACTAAAAATACGCTGTACTTCCGGATAACAAACCACTGAATTACACTGGAAAGGCCTTCCCCTTTATCTCTGCAAATTTTAATTCCAGCCGTAATAAATGTGGAGTTTTATCTTATTTTAAGCATTTAAGAAAATCTGCCCAAAATTATAGCCACTCAATACTGACCTAAAGTGTGTATTTTTCTCTTTGCAGATTGTTCATATGTATATCTTATGGCTAAAACCCCCCAAAGAAGCCAGACCTCCTTGGGAAAGGCAATCATTGGCTATTGAGCTCACACACAAAGAACGATGTGGAGCTTGTACATAGTTCAGTCATGAGCCTCCTCACCTGTACACTCAGCATTCATGCACAAAACGTGACTCACGGCAACAGACTGAGTTCACAAGCCATCGGTCTGTATCAGAACACGGGGCTCAGATACCCACAGAGCTGACATGGGAAATTCTCACACCCTCACCGACTGGAAAAGGAAGAATTTAAATTCCGAGACTGGAATGTCTGTAGAGGACAATTATGGAGGAGCGGATACCAAGGGTTTTTCTTTTTTTGCACCTTTCCTGGCAGAAATACCATCTTCAGTTATTGCTACAACCTGAACTGTTTGCTCAGAGATTATGCAACTGAATGGAACTTTCCACACCTTGTTATTAGCAAAAGCAGCTTTGATCATTTTGTAAATTAGACTCAAAGCCTGGTTTGCTGCAGTACAAAAAAAACAAGCTCAAAAGCCAGAGAAGAGGCAGATTAATCTATTCCAACCGGTCAATCATACTTCACACTGAGGAAGGAGACTTTGTGCCAACGTGGGATATTTTAAGCAAGCACAAAAAAGCCTTCAAGAAGTTAGTAGCCATCTGTTAGGAAAGTACATGACGATAGGCAGAGTTTCTCTATATGCTAATGCTGCGATAATGAAGGTGGTAAATAAACATCGTGTTCATAATGAAACAACAGGTCAGAAAAACAGTCTGTTTCAATGACAGTTGCATTCAATTACATATTGTTTGGCTGTGCACTGTAAAGCATTTGAAAATCTTTTTCATTGCTATGACAATCATCATGATACAAAAGAAATCGTTACAAACATGATTGGAAAGAATCGTGTCAAAACTATTATGTTTTTACAAATCAAGTAAGATTCCTGAAATAACATTAAAATGTAAGTCTCCTCATAAAAGGAAAAAGAAAAGTTCATATTCCACAAAATTCTTACACAATTCTTCACTGTTAGGATCCTAGTGTATTTGTCCAAATCTCCATTTTCTCCAGCTGAAGGAGATATAATGTTTCCTGAACCCCAAATATAGCGACCTGGGAACTCTATTAAATAACAGAAATATAACTTTATCGCGTCTCCAAAATCCACATATTCTTCAGGAAGCTTCTCTCCCCTGCCTCACGTCTTTCTCTCCTCCTTCCACCCCAAATAAAAACCATTCTGTTTCCATTTGATTGCACAAACTTTAAGTCAATCAATTTCCTTCAAATCTAAGAACTCACCTTCAAATACGCCTGGCTGGCTTTCTGACTGTGTTTCTACCTTTCCCAACAATTACAACCTTGCAGTAACACAAAATTTAGAGTGTCCAACAAGGTATTACCTCCTAGATGTAGAAGCAGATAATCAAACCTAAGAGGAGGCTACTGGCTTTTTGAAGCCCCAGTGCAAGTCATGGAGAAATCATCTATTTCAGGGCCAGGCTTGCTTTGTTCAATCAGCATAACTACTGAATTTAACAGAGTCAATAGAATTTATCCCAACTAAAAATGTCATTCTCCATTTTTAGCATAACCATTTTCACACATATTTTCAAACCAGAAATGTTATATACTACAGAATACTCATCATCGCCTCTTCTCCTTAATCAGCATTGCTGGAAGCATCCCATTTCTACATTTCATTAAACTAATCATATTCCAGTTCCCAAGAAATGTCATTGTGTAAAACTGTCTTTGAAAAATTTTAAAAGGATTGGGAAAGAGACAAAATTAACTTGGTGGGCAAAAGTACTTTTTGTTAAAATGTTGACAGATTTGGATTCAATTTATCAACTTGTTTTTCTTTAATTGAGCTAGAAGGACCAACCATCACTCCTGAACAGACTGTCTGACACCATCTAAAAGGAAACGTGGTTTCAGCACAGAACTCCTCTGTTAAAAGGATGGGAATAGCTACGAGAAAAGATTCTGAGGTTCCCTTGTAAGGATTAAAAAAAAAAGAATCTGCAACAAATCTTAAGGAAACTGCTGTAAGGAATAAAGAGGATTTCATGAGGCAGAGAAAGTACAGCAGAAGATATGGAAGTGATCTAATACTTCTGAAGAAAGGAATAAACTGTGATTTTCCAACTGGTCACTGGTGACCTGGCATACATCTCATTCTGAGAAAGCCAGATGTTTAGTCCTTTTCATTGCTTATATATCTCTGTCTGAAATGATGCAGCTGGGAGCATATTTCCTTCACCTTGCCCAGGCCAGCCTACACCTTGTCACTGCAGCCTGGCCAGCACTGCAGCACACAGCTGTACTACAGCCTGTCATACCCAGCCTAAGCTCCCCTCCCTCCAGACAGCTGAACCTGGTTTGCCACTAAATTATCTAGCTAAAAATTTGGCACAACTCTGCTGAGAGGAATATCTCACACAAACTCATGACTAAATGTAACAGTAATAAAGACAATTTCCTATGCTGTCAGAGGTCTAACAGCTTCTACTCCTCATAGGAATAAGGATGGATCTCTGCCACCTGTAATAATTTCCATCCAGCATTGTTCCAGCCTAAACCACTGACCTACAGCAAAGGATAGCTTCATGTGGTTCTTTTGGTGACATTTTAGCACTACTCCCAGCCATAGTCTAACTTCCTGCAACATCTTGCAGATTCATGACACTCATTGGGATAATCAGATGTTAACCTAATTTGCCAGGCTTTATTTGTATTTAGAAATGGTCCAGTACTCACATCACACCCCTTCCTATCTGCATGCCCTATTTTTCAATGACTGTAGAAGTAAGAGAAACATCCTTTATTCGGGAAGTATTCAAAGAACATTTAATAAACATTATTAGTAATACAAATCAGAAAAGCAGTAAGAGCCTCTTAATTAGGTCACTCTAGTGAACAGCTGTTTGTCCTGATTATATGACTTATTTAATTAAGAGAAGAACTTACTCAGTAATAAAGCAGCAAGGAGAGCTTTAAAATGATAAAGTGAGTACACATTGCAAACATAGTAAGAACATTCCTTGCCTCTCTGTCACTTGCTTTAACCTGCAACAACTTGATGCATTTCAAAATGCATTAAAAGTTTTTTTGTTCTATTTAGGGTTGGCTGACTAAGTCATTAATGACACTTGCAAAGATGTGATACAGCACATCATTACCAGTTCACACTGGTTAACTTTAACACAGTTAACTTAAACAAAGCAATGATTCATCCTTATGCTTCACTGTGACTGAGATTATACTTCCAGATTTTTCCTCCCTGTGTAAGATCTCACAGAAGTGGGGCTAATTAGTTTAATGATGTTTTACACTGTTTAAGCCCTATGTTTTGCCTGTGTTACCTGAGCTAATTTGATCACCTGCATTGTACTGCACGCTATGTATAGACATGCATATACACTACATCAGACTAAAAATAAAATTTCTAGAGGAAACTTGTGCAACGCCTAAAACAGCATGAAAAACATTCCCACTCAGCACTGAAATAGTGTCAGAGAGTCACATTATCTGGGCCTTTAAGTTCTCTATTGCAAACCTCCTGCTACATTACGTATGTTCTCTCTATCTTTCTGCATGAATGATGTATGTTCTAAATATATGTTTTGCAGAGCATTACTAGATTTGGCTTTATAATAATATCCCACTCATCCAGCCTCACTGCCATTTCAGTGGTGAGCCCAAGTCCCACAATAAAAAAAACCCTAAACAACAGCAATGCCCCCAAAATATGCACAAACAAACTCCCCTACAAAACAAAGGACATTTTATGGCCTTATAGTTTCAAACCATTCTTCCTTCAGCTGAGCAAAGCATATCTTAGTACCAGGGAATCCTATGATGTGCATATAGGATTAGTAACTCATTTTTGGAAAATGAGCTTTTCACCACGTGTTCTTATGCTTTAAAACTTTACCATAATTTACCTGAGACAAATAATCAATAAAATATCTACCAACACTATTTACTATGTCTCCTCTACTAAAGCAAATAAACTTTTCAACTTCCCTTGCAAATAGTTACCTCAAATTGACCTTGTTTATTAAGAGCTTCTAAGTACATATTAAGTTAAAAAATGGTCTTTTCCAGGCACACTGACATCACAGAAATGAAAATCCACTTCTCCTTTGTATCAAATATCAGAAAAAAATATTTAGTATAGAGTCCTCCCAGAAAATGTTGGTTCAAGGAGACACATCAACTTCAAGCACCTGGTGATAAGCCCTCTAGAAATAGATTACTGACACTAGAAAGAAAATATTACCACCTGCACTGCACATCAAAAGGCCAGACTAAGGATCTAAATGGTCCAGCCACTTGGAGACCTACTGACAGCACATACTGCACTCTGCTCATTCATACTGGGCCTTCAGCTATGGGTTTGGCAGCAAGCAGGGCAGTGCCCTGAGAGCACACGTGCAGGATGGAGAGTTGCTGCTGAAGATTGTAAATATATTGGTTTCAGGGGGTTTGCCTTGGGCTGACTTTAGGTCATCCCTGTGGACTAAATGCCTGCTAGAAGTTTGATTGCATTGGTGGAATTCCAGAAACACATCCTCCAGTTCAGTTAATTCAAAAAGAATGTGTTACTTGGGCTCCTAAACCACTCCAGAATAAGAAACAAGCAGCAGAGCCAGGGCTGATCAGGAAACTTCCTTGAAATATTCTACTCTTAATCCAAACTGAATTATTCAGGTGGAGACATCCATGCATTCCCATGGTATGAAAAACATATTTCCATTTGAATATAAGTAAAATTTGATACGATGGGATAGCACTAGAACTGGTTACACTAGGCTGCATAAATTTTGTGTCCCTTGAGTATTTCAGGTTCTCACTGACAACTTGCTAAAAAGGAGTTTCCACCAAGAACAGAAGTATTAAGCTTCAAGTCTTCTTTACCTTCCTGTTCTAAAGAGGCACTTGATTTTTCACAGTCACATATGTTCAGATTGCACCAGCTCCCACAAATAAAAAATTAAAAACTCTTTACCTGTGTTGACATCTTGCATAGCCCTATCATTAGCATCTGGCTTGGTGGTTTGTTTGATGTCCTAATTCATTGAAAAAATGTTCAATGTGTCACTTCCCAAAGAAATATTAACTCTCTTCTCTCCTTTTTAAAAACTCATTACTTTCAAACAAGTGTCATGATTTGGGTGTCTGTTTCATGAAGTAAACACCAGGCATTGGCAAAATACAGTAAATCATACTGTAGATCTTGTAGACTGATTTGTTGTACTTACAAGTGGCTGCTTAAAATTTGTAGCACCAGCCAGCTGGAGTGGTTGCTGTGCACTGCAGGGACAGTAGTCCAGTCTTGAATAATTAGACTTCAGAGTTATAAAACACATTTGAGCTCCTACAGGTAAAAAAATTTCTGTGACAGCTCTAACACTCTCCATTACTTTTGGAAAATCAGACCACAATTTTCATAGCTAGGAAACAACAGCTTGATCAACCACTTGCTGAAGTTCAAGTGAAACAGCTAAGATTTTTTGATCTATACTAATAATGAAGCAGAGAATATGCTTTTTAGCATTTCCCCTACTTGACAGTCAGTAGCTGTTTCAAATTTTGGGTGATATGGTGGGTTGGGGGGTGGGGGCTGTATGCTTGGTTGGTTTAGCGTTTTTCCATGGTTTGACCAAGAAACAACATATAGATTACTCTAAATGATGATGACTAAAAATATTATTTATCTTTCTAAGTCATGCTTCCTGCATTTAACTGAAATGTAACCTTCATTATGGTAACTTTGTTCAGGGTAATCTAGTACCTCACACTGTTTGCCCGGAATAATTAGTTTTTGCTCATGCAGCATTCTAATGCTTCAGGCTTTTAAAACACCTCCTATAAATACACCTGATCAGCATTGTAATGCAGCAAAACACAGCATTTTGTAGCATATGCCACACAAAGCAGTGAAGTGAAGGGCAAGCCCAGCTCTCAGCTGTGGCATGCCACCTAGTTTGTTCCATAACACTTATTTAACCATATGGCTCGTCCTAGGTGGCAAGGCACCACTAAAACACAGGTGTGTATTCTTTCACTTGAATTCATGACCCATGCAACAAAGCTGAACTCAGCTCTTCTAATCCCACATTCAGTGCCACTTCTGTTGTATAAATTTACATAGGGTTTACTACAATAAACAAACAGAAATTGTGCATAACACCTGAAAAATACTTAATTACATTGACTACTGTTTAAAAACATTTCGCCCTGGAGAACAAAGCCTAATCTAAAACTCACTGACAGTTTTATAAACCACAGAACAAGGATGCATTTAAAAGAAAAATGTCTACCGGCTGACCAACAGTAAATGGGTTCCTCAGCTTCCTCTGAGACAAAGCCACCAGCATGGAATCAAAATCTCATTTATTCTGGTCCAACCATCAATGAGGCAAACCTGAAAATTTTAGCATGCTGGTTCTCCCCAGTCCAAGGCTGTTATTTCAGAACTGCTCTGCCTCTGGTCCTCACCATTAGTGCAGTCTTTCTCCCTTGCTTTCTATCTGACTAGAAGAAATGTTTCAAGAAGTCCTCTGAGCTTATTATTAGGCTTCATCCCCTAAAGGACCACAAATAGACAGGAAGGCTTCTGCATTCAAACACTGCACCCTTTAATACTACATAAATCAGAATAGGCTGAAACCTAGAAAGACTTTTTTGCTGCTCTCTATATTAAGTCACACTAAAAACATTGTTGATCACCTGGCTGAATCTATTGCATAAAACGGTACTGGCATTTTCCCTGTTTCACCCCAGTTTTTTCACTTTTCATTGAGCATCCTTTTTTGAGGATACTGTGAAATGTCTTGCCTTGAAAACCACAAGTGTCTCAGTTCACCTTCTAAGAAATATGGAAAACAGCTAAAGTCAGTTGCAGAATTGCACTGAGCAGAGCTGATGTTTCAGTACCTGAAATTGCCATTGAAAATATTTGCAAGAACCACCATTTTATTATGCAAACATGTGAAATACAGTAGCAGCTTAATCTTATTCTCGTTGGAGTCATTGGAAGTTTTGCTATTTACTGAAAAAGGAAACAGATCAAACATGAGAAGCTTAACAATCCAAGCTCACTCACCATTGTGCAAACAGCACTTGATTAACTCAAGGTACTCTTGTAACATAAGGAATGTGCAGGAAAATGTGAAGTCTTGCTCTTTACAGGGGGAGAAAAGCTGTCTACCACAGAAACTCTGGGAGTAATCCCTCCTGCCCCAGTGTCCCACTGCTGGTCAAAGAGCTACATGATGGGTCTCTGTGTCCATGTGTGGACAGTCTCAGAGTTTCCAGCACTGCAGAAGGAATTAACCCTTAATTAATCATTTAACCCATGTTATCATCACTAGTTGCTAAGCTGCAGCTACTGCACAGCATCAGCAACTCATCTTACAGGGTGGGCTTGTATGTTGACACCTTCACTAACATTTCAGAGAGAGGTATTTTGTGGGGTGAAAAAACCAACTCTTAAATATTTTAAATAATGGTTCTATTTAAACATAAAAGAAATCGAAAACCTTTTATTTCTAGACATATTACCAGCACAAACTGTACCAGAATTAATG
>WAAE01010132.1:0-31794 GCA_013400495.1 Nicator chloris
TATATATCTATATATATATATGCATATGTGCATTTATATGTATCTATATCTATCTGTTTATAAATGATTTCAGTGAAAGTTGAAGCATTAGGAAAACAGAAGGCCTTTCCCTGAAGGGAAACTTTGTGAAATGCTTTACTGAAATTCTTTGTCTGACAAGGGATACCAGCTCAAAGGAACACAGAAATAATAAAAAACCCACACTTTTTTTTTTTTTTTTTTGTTTAGAAGCCTTAATTATTTCAAATTACAATTGCTTTTGTATTTTAGGTAGCAAAGGCCTTAACTGCGTCCCTTCTATCAAACTGTCATTTCACTTTCCCAGCCCATTCCCTAATGCCCTCTAAATCATGTAAATACTGCAATACAAAATATTAGTCTTTAAACTTGTAAGTAAATAGAAATTCTGTATCTACTAGGATACCTGTCCACACCATATTGTACAAAAAAAGGAGTTAGATGTGAAGAAACTAGGAGTTTGTGGAGCAGGGCTGTAATTCCAGTTGTCAGCATGAAAAGTGAAGTTTACCATGCTTGAATTGTGCAGTTAAAGGTTTTTCTGCCTACTGTTTGCTGATCTCTATTCATCATTGAATCTCCTAAACACTACAAATCAACCTAAAGGTTATCGTGGCTTTTCCATTGCTGTATAGTATGTTAATTATAATTTTAACTGAAATTCCTGAGTGTAATAAAATTGGTAAAACCCCTGGGCCACATTACATAACGTTTTAAAATATCATTATTCAAATTAGATTAATTGTATAAAGCAACAGAACTGCTGAAGCCAACACTGCCCTCAAAACACCTCTAAATCCAAACCAAACTTACCAGATCTTTTGAACCTGTGTCCTATGCTTCGAGACCAGCCAATATGATGAATGAGTGGGCTGTACATATGGCACCAGAAGTCATCAGTTTTGTCCTCACTCTCTTCATACACCAACCTCAGGCGCCCCCCGATGACACTTTCTACCACTGCCACCCTTGTCCGGCAGAGGTGCGTCTTGTCCACTACTTCTACCCTCATGGAAGTTTTGAATGGGTACTGCATACTCTCAGACACCTTGAAGCAACACAAAACACACATGCTGTAAGAATATCCTTTGGTTTTCCATTTCCTGTCTATTAAAGCACAGTATTGATGTACTTGTTATTTAATTGAAGTACTTGTTAATCAACCTGGAGAAATGACACAAATTATTTCTCCTCTATTTCATTGTAACAAAATATTTCAGAAAACTAAGAATAGATCCTACAATGCTTAAATTGTTTCAAGATCATCCCTTAAGATGAGATACAATTCTCATACAAGTTCAAGGAATTTTCCACTGACAAAATGAAAATTTTTCAGTTGTTAACAGTGGGTGAACTTACCTTGAGAAACAACTTTAACAAGAAAAACTTCAAGATGTTTTGTTCTTGTTTTGTCATCCACTCAAAATACAGCATTTTAAAAACAGGATTAAAATACTTCATTTTAAGGCATGGAAAGCAAACCTTCAACATAATTAAAGCTGGCCATTTACAAAAGTATTTCTTGAAAATACACAAAATAAAGGAAACAGATGTTAATCTGCTTTGTGAAAATAAACTGTATTTAAAAATCAGTATCTGTCACTTGCCATTTTCATTACCAATTCCCTAAAGGACTGAGATCTTGCTAATTTAATTTTGCTTTTAATGGAGCCAATTTTAAAATAAAAATTAACAACTGCAGAAAGGCTTTTTGGTTGTTCTTTAAACATTACATGCAGTGTAAAACAACAAATTAAGTCTCATGTTCCTACTAAGAACTGTATGCACCAGCATCTCACAATATTGGTAAGTAAACTTACAGCACACTATACAGCAGCTGCCACACCTGAAGACATGACTAAAACAGAGAGAAACCTAGTCCAGAGCAGGAAAAAAATACTAAGATTTAAAAGTATGACCTTTATTCCTTCTACATCCCTGCTATATAAACATATTCTGTTCAGTTTCTTGAAATAGTGCATGATAAAAATCATTCCTCAATTAGAAAAATCAGTTTTCATTTTTCTTACATATCACAGGGTAACTCATGAGCACTTCTGGGTTTTCTATGGATTTTTAAAATGGGGTACTTTAAAATTAAAATAGACTAACTAGTTTTTATAGAAAGCTATTCTTTCTAGAGCAAACAGTTTTCCAAATACATACTGACGAGTGTGGACATAACTGGAGAAGGGATTCCAAGGAAAACTGTATCTCAGGGAAGAAACTACAGTATCTCCTTCATTGCAAGAGGAGTTAATGTGCCACTGTAAAATATTTCAGTTCTTCACACTACTGCAGTTTTCTTTAGAGAACATCATTGATATTGCATCAGCCTTACCTTCTGAGAAAAGTCAGGAGGAAGTGTTTTGGCACCAGTAAGTCGTTTCACTAGAAAAGCTTTCCAGTTTGTGTATTTGTGTTGGATGGCTGTTGCAAATGAAGGGGAAAAAATAAGCCACTGTTTTTTTAATTGTGCCTGTTAGAAACAATATTAAGAGCCTGGAATATGTAAAGAAGAAATCCCAGATGAATATCATAAGGCCTGGATGACAATAATGACAAAAAGCCTCTTTGGAGAACAAATGCTAGCCAATATTAAGTTTATGGGCCAGGATAAAGAATTTAATAACGAAGTATAAATGAAATCAGTGTACGTTCCCATCACTGATTAGCCAACTGCTGTCACCCCGATCTTAAAAGCTTTGAGTCACATTATATGGGCTACTTCAAGAAACACTTTCAGCATCAAGCTCTTACCTTTCCAAAAGTTAAAATTACTAATTCCTAACTGTTGAAAGAGTTGTTATAGTAAAAGAATACCTTGATATCTGGACCATGAACGAATTTAGTTTAATAAAGAGACTTTGAAATCAGCCTGTAAGGTTACTATTTACATACTGCGAGGAGGAACTAAGGGCTTCCCACTGGTTGCACACCAACCAACTGGGTGGATGTCAGACCCACAAATGTTGCACCAGAAGTCAAGACTTGAATCATTTTCAAAGCCTTCATATCTCAGCAGAGCATTGTAGCCTGAAAGAAAGCATTTTGAAAAATACAAGAATGAAACAAGATTATAAAATATGTATGAATATTTCTTGACCAATCATCATGTACATTACATTGGTTTTCTAAATGTAATTTTTAATAGCAAGTTTTTTTTTAAGGCACATTTCTGGATGCTATTGATGCACAGGATTGACTACTTTGATAAATGTGCATGTATTATCATGTAAGTAAATTTATGTAAAATTAAAATTCTTGAACTATAAACCTTTAGAAGGTGCACATAAGAGGACAAAATCAATTATGCACAGTATCTGCTTTTTCATATCTTAGATTTGTGACCTTGAATTTCTAACATTTTAACAGGAAAAGTGATTTGTATAATGAGGCTTCTTGAGAGCTCTTATAGAGTCTCCTATTTGCTCTGCACTGCACTGCTCTTACTGCACTCTGAGGCAGTATTAAAAAAAAACAAACCAAGGACAGACATTCTCAAGCATCACAGCAGCCAGCGTAGAACAGTGACAGCACTACGATGTATAACCTACAGAGACAGCTCTGCCAACCTGACCAGTGTCAGCATTACTCTTCACCAAGTGATCACTAACTAAAGTATTTAATCCCTTCACACAGTTCTTTTATTATTTTAGGTTCAACTAAAATACATTTACCTGCTAATTTTACAATTCCAGCTATCCAGAAGACTTTGGTAGGTAGGCTGCAGTCAGTGTTTGGAACCTCCACTCGCACTCCTTCTGCAATATCACCCCAGCAAATACCCATGGGTGCCTGTCAAGGTTGGGGTTAAAAAGTCATCAGCTCACCACGTGAAAATATTAATTTTTTGTTATCTCAGTGTTCTACAAGCAACTTAAAAGGACAAAACATTCAATAAACATATAACAAACACATGGTCAGAAACCACTGTTTCTATGAGAACCTACTTTGGTTTTGATTTGATGACTATGTGTAACAGTGTAACTGTATCCAATTATTCCTGTGTATTTACTGAAAAATCCCTATAGCATTTCAAGTTTAAATAGCAGTTAAGCAACAAGCACAAACTGTACATCCTCAAAGGTCACTTTTATTCTCTGATGTTTCAATTAGGAAGAAACTACTGATGTTAGTAAGAATAATGGAAATTGCTATGCAATTCTACTTGCAAGAAAATCATGGTACCTGTAGCACAGACACCAAAACCTTTGCACTGTGCAAGTTATGCATGCTGCTCGAAGAATGCCTAAAAATTATTTCTTTAATTTATTCTGATGATTTATTATGGTGGGTTTATCACCCATTGGTTCACATCCTCTCAGAGGAACAGGCTTTCACATCAATCTGTATGTGATCACTCCACGGAGAAGGCAAAAAAAATAGAAGGCTCTGAATGGCACCTTTTAAATGAACACCTGAAGCAAAGGCACAGCAAGATCCCTTACACCCTCCCGTGTGAGGAATATGTTAGGAACAAGAAGGAATATCCACCTGATGAACTTGTAAGGGTTTGCAGAGCCTGCTGATAGAAATTACATTTAGTTTGCTATCTCCAGAAGAACATTTTGTTGAACAGAGCATCATGAAATGTGTAAGATGGTATTGTAGATACCAGAAATGTGCAGTGCTGAAGAACTTAAATTCTTAACACTAACTCAACCGAAGTTATATTGATAACAAGCTAGAAAATTTCTCAGTCTGCATTAAACTTGAGACTACCCAGGAGAGCGAGATTCATATTTTGGGTGTTTTTTAACAACAGTCACATCAATTCTGAGAAAAATAAATTCTTATCAGTTCAGAGATTACCCAGCTGTCACTGGGACAACTGAGGGAGGGATCCTCAGACTCTGCACTGTGTCTCATTTACAAAGCTCTTTGCAAACACAGAGAACTGAACTACTCAGTGGGAATAGCCTCCAACTGCACAGAATTTTTGCTGAGAGCTACAAGTGAAGAAATCTTAATTAATCCTGAATGACTGGAAATGACAATATTGGAATTTCACAGGCGATCAGCAATTGCCACTAGCAGCTCTAGAATTTATCTTAAAACTGAACTTATCTTAAAAAAGGAAAACCCTTTGCTAGTTGAAGTATTTGAGTATTTGAAATATTACAAAACTTAAAACTAGTTTTAACTCTTAAAGAAATGTAAGTATGTCAGTTTTTATTCTTGAAGCCTGGTCTCTTCATATTCTGCTATGTCCCATCTACACCAGTCTAGATCACAGAGCTCTCTTCTGCCAACTGGCAGCCAGAGAAAAATCCAACTGAAAAGATGATGGTTTATTTTCACACACAAAATATGCAGATACAACTTAAATCTCATCCCATACTCACTACCCTCTCTAAATTGACATGTGTAGGCTTTTGAATTGAATTGGGGAAATAAACTTTTCAAACTCCATATTTTAGCAAATCTTGTTGCCTGTATAGCGATATAGATAAGGCCAAACAATCAAAAATAACAGTGCTGAATAATTTCATAATCTAGCCGCACTCAATTGAAGTACATTTTACTGCCTGCTCATCTGTTCAGTCGATTCAGAGAGAACAGTGTATCAAAACACTTCTGACATCAACCTACAATGGAAATTTCATTTCTAGAGATGGATTGGTATAGACGGAAATAGCAGAAAGTTAAATTTGTCCTTGTCTGTGAAAACATTGGTTCTGCTAGTTCTCCTACACCAATCCATATGGCTCACCCTTTCAAGAAGGAAGCCATCCTCTGCAGCATCACTGCTGAAATGTTAATGATACTGTCCTGAGAGATGGTTTACAGCACACCTGCTACACTGCACCATCTTAGTGTCCTTTACTTATTAGGGATATTCTTGAAGCAGGAAGACCTGGATAAACCAGGGCTGTGACAGCCACATTCCTTCACCTCTCCCCTGTCTCATCTGATTAATTAATGTTTGAAGAGTGCTTTTAAAAACTCAAAATGCACTAGGGAAGTGTTAAGTCTTATCTGCTGCTGGAAGGTGACTGCAGTCTGGATTGGCATAGTGTGAACTAGCAGAACCATCATTTACAGGTAAGAACAAATTTACCTTTCGGACTCATGACGAAGAGATCCACTTCACATCACTCCCAAACAAGGAAGAGCTGGTTCCTGGCTTCCTGCTTCGGGACATGACCTGGGAAGGGTCTATCTGTGAGCACCAAGGGCCTTCTCTGCAAGGTAAGGTGCAGTCAGGAAGGGCCTGTTTGACAGGAGCACCTAAAGGCCAAGTATTCCCACATACGCACCTGAACAAAGAGCTCGCATGGCTTAAATAAATGGTTTCTAAAGGTTTTGGATGGCAACACTGCCATGATTCCAGACATTAAATTAAATCAAGATTTTAATGGCAAATCCTGATGGTGATGCTACCAATTCCATCGGTAGCATGGTGATGCTACCAATTCCTGAATTGTACGGAATGCTGAAACCTCGTGTGTGAGCAGCACCCCAACAACAGGTAATGCCAGAGGAGAAAACATGCAAAAGTATTTAAACAAAATCCTTCAAAGCACAGCACTGCCACCCAGTGTACCACCCTGGAAATGCTCCCTTAAATCACTGGATATAGTTTAAAAACACAAGAAACCAAGAGAATGAAAATATTTTGGCTCAAAATAAAATTCAGCTGGAAGAAAGAACTTCAGGTAATGTGCCTCTCATTAGCAACAGAGTGAGAATATCTAATTGCTCTTAATTGTGCATAAAATCGTCCAGTAAGTAGTACTGAAAAACAAATCACGGTAACTTGCTTTAAGTTGCAGGAATGGTTTGAACTAATAAACGCAACTATAGAAAAGACTAAAAAGTGTTTAGAGGAGAAAAAGCGGAATGCAGGTCAGCAATAAGCTCACTGTATAACTCACTGACTAAGCTATAACTCCATATTAAATACATTGAGTTTTTTTCTTTGCAGCAGCTACTGCTGTATGCCTGGTTAATGCAATTTGACAAAACAAAAAAAGAGGCTGCAAAGTGCACAAATGGGAATTTTGCCATTGTCATAGGCTTCCTGTAGGATATAAACCAAAGCAGTTCCCTACTTCAGTTTACTGAACGCTGAAGTCATGGGCATGGCCACTCTATTGCTACTGAATTTCATTAGTGCAACTCAACACTCAAGTCTGGAATACAGGTAACATGGAAGCACAAAAAGCACATCAAAAAACTTGGAAATTAATTCTTACCATAAAGACAAAGAGAGAGAACTTTCCAAGACTTAGACACTTGAATTCTAAAATGTAACTGTTTTAAACTGATGAAGAAATAACTTCCCAGGGGAAAAAACAAACAAACAAACAAACAGAAAAACTGATGTGCGAATCTACACCAGACCTGAGATACTGAAGTATTCCAGGTTATTAGAAAAAATAATTAAAAAGCCAAATCTCACATCTCGTAATTCCCTTAGATTGTCTTTAATATTGATCCTAATGTTCCCTATCAAATACCCATACAGATATACCCAGTATAACCAGTGAATTCAACATATTTTATTGAATAATGAATTTAAGGGCAGATATGTCATGATTTTACAGTCAATTCAAAACTTTGGTCTTGAACAGAGTAAGTTTTATGTATTCCATCACACACATACAGATGTATGAAATTCATAATATGGATGGTAAACAAACACCAACTAATAAAAACTTTCACAAATCAAAGCAATACAGTACACAGAAAACAGCAATAATTTTTCTAGAAAGGCAAAAAGAATATTGTTTAATTATCAACCGAGTGGGACAAAGAGAAGGATATAACAAAAGAGCACTGATGTGTTTTTCAGGTTCTGACTGGTTTAAATAATGTATTTTTCAAAGAAATAATTACAGTAAAGTTAAATGCAAATCATACCCTTATAATACTAACTCATATCCACCAAAGAAGTAGGAATCTCTAAAGAAAATTGTAGGACTTGCATTTTACTTCTATGAAAAAGGAATTTTAATTGTATGAGGACAGAAAAGAAACAGCTTTCAGGCTACTTGGTAGCACTGCTGTCATTATCTCATGAAAATTTTTGAGGTATGATGTGACCATGAGTGTGGTCTTGGTTCACATTATTGGGGCACTATGCAGCTGAATGAATGAAGCAGTGAGAAAAGGAAGATACAACTCCTTTTAATAAAATGTAATGTTCGAGCATAATTTAAGAGTGACCTGACAATTGTAGCGGTCTCTAATAAAGGATGCCACCCATCCCTAGATGTTTGTAGATACAATAGCACAGCCCATGTTATCAAGCTATTCCTTTTTGATACGCACTTATGAAATCATTTATTACATGTACATAGCTGTGAAAGCGAAGTGCAAACATGCTGACTCAAGCATGCAGAATTTGATACAAATCCCCTAAGTTCTCCTAATGCAAGGCTCTGTTCTGGGCAGTAGCTGAGGCCTCTGAGCATAAAGGGTACTATTCACAAAGTGCCAACTGCCAGGAGCTCTCAACTCCCACTGGTTTATGAGCAGAGAGGGCTCAGCAGGAATTCCTGAGCTGGAGAAAAAATATGTCTCTTCTGTCTCATGGACAACTTCCATGAAGCAAAATGCTCGTTTTGATTACAACTTTCAGCACATAATTTTGAGCAAAACAAAAATGTTGTATTACAGAACACTTCAACTCCTCAAATTAAAAAATATGCTGAGAAAAACCCTTCTGTCAAAGCTTTTACTTGAGAGACAGAAAGTACTGACAATATTTTAATTGTCAGTCTAATGTCTAATTACTGGAATTTTACAAACACATTAAAGACAGATGACGCGAAGTATTTTCCCCAACCCCTAATTTCCTCAGTCACTAAAGAATGTCTTTTTGTCCAAAATTTTTTTAAATATAAAACAAAGAAAACTAACTTCTTAAATTTCAGATTTCCAAACAGCCTTCATTTTCCCCCATACTAGACTACCTGGCAGCATGACTGACAGGGACACACTGACTAAAAATTAAGAAAGAAACCCCCAAATCTAAATACGTAACAAAAATATCTGTCCAACACAATAGAACAAGCCTGACTTAATCTAAAAAGCCTTTTGTAACTGTTCTCAGTACAGCTGGACTTGGTTGGTTTGTTACTCTGCAGTATATGGGATGATTTTGTGACTTGAACATAAGAAAAACAACTCTCAAGTATGTAAGAGCCTTCCTTTTCATTTATGAGAGTGTATATATGATGAAAGTAACTGATGATGCTCAGAATGCTTTTAAAAGACAGATAAATTATCTAAAAAGTAGTCATATCTCACAGATCACGAAAAATATTTGGATATGAATGTTTTGGAAAAATTAATTCAAGAACTTCCATGGACTCACTCATACACACACAGAGAAGGAAAGCACAAATTGAGAAATACTCACGTGTTTAAAGCAGGTAACAGGAGCTGCTGTAAAGCTATTACTATTGATGTAGTTACCCCAGCTGAAACCTTCCACAGGGACAGCTGCTAAGGGAAAGTTATTTTAGTTAGGAAGCTGCTAATCAGGCACAAATCTTTCAGTGTTTCTGTCTCAGCTCCATTTATATGCTCCCACCTGCTTTTGTCTTTGCCTGGTTTTGTAAAGTTGCTTGGTACTGGGCATATGCTGCTAATTTAGCCACTAAGGGCTGTTTTTGTAGAACTTTAGCCTTCTTTGTTGGAGGCTTACCCTAAAAAAACCAAAACAACACAACAATGACCCCAAGTAAATAACATCTTGCCAAACTCCCATCAGGAAATTTCCACAGGTCTGCAGCTATCTTTGGCTAATTTAAAATAAAATTAGAAGGACACAGAGACTAAGTATCTCACAACTACATGTATTATAAAATAAATATAAAAACCAGTAGTAAGGAGTGTCCAAAAGATGACTTTTGTACTACTATCCCAAACTGAATAGCATTATAGATTCACTGTTGTTTACCTGAAAAAGATATCTCTTAAAAGGAGGTCAAAATGAAGATCTTTTAATCTAACTTATAGCAATGCAATTTCTTGGCATTTGTTGCAATGAATTTGAGACAGGGTATAATGACATTTCTTGACATTGCTGTCTTTTCTTGAATTCTACAAACATGTCTGGATGATTATTTGACTAATATTTTAAGTCAATGGACATATACCTATTTTGCAACTCTGTAAAGAAAACCCTCAAACCCAAGAAACTCATCTTAAAACATGTAGCCATCTGTACAAATACCCAATTTCACCACCACAGACGACAGACAGGATGTAAAGAAAATGGTGTCTGTACCGCTACCTGAAGCCTGGCCAGAATGCTGGCCTTCTTGGAGTTGGAGGAGTAGCTTCTGGAGCATGACACGCTGCAGAAACGCTTGGTTTTAGAGTAAAAAGCGTCCCGGACGCCAACCATCCCACACATCTCACATGTAGCTAATCAAAGGAGAGAATAAAAAAGCCAAAATGTTAAGAGTGTAGTTAAAACCGCAGTAAAAATTCAGAACAAAGAGGACAGAATAAAGTTCTGGAGGTGGTACCATCAAACATTCTCTGAGGGTTTGACCCCAAGGTAAATTGCACAGGAAAAAAAAATTTAAAAGACCACCACTAGTATCAGTGAAACACCAAGAACCTCAAGTTCACTAGTGAAAGAGTGCATCTACTCCCTATTAATTACACCCCCAGTACAAGTGAATGGCCCAGCTAAATCAATCCAAGCTGATTTTTGGTTTTTCATGGTTCTCAAGGAAGCACCTGTTTTGAATCTGGGCCTGCCAATCTTGATTTCCTCTAAAATACTCTATATAATACTCTAAATAATAATAGTGAATACTTCCAACCTGAAATAAAACCAGATCTCTTCTTTGATTCATAAATTAGTATATCCCAAGCACCTTAGCCCACCAGTGTTTTATTCTGGCTAGAATCATGTTTCAGAGGTGGACAGCATCACCCACAGTGTATTCCATGATGAGTAAGACTCAGAGACCAACTAATGCCAGTGAGACAATACCCAAATTCTGCCCAGAAAGAGCTCTACACTAATCACTAGGATTTCATACAAAATATTTTTCCCTGATAACAAATGAAATTTTCCCTTTTAAATTTATTCTCCTAGTATCCTCCAGCTCACAGCTAAGGAAGAGTGAACAGGTACATGCTGACAGGTTTTATACAGTAGCAGTAACGAAGTTTCCCTAGTATAGGAAGAAATATATTTAAACATACTGTATATGTAACATAAAGGCAGAGAGAAGGTATCCTCTGGCATAGATAGAACACACTGACATTGTCCTCAAAGTTCCAAGAATAAAACCAATGCACATGAGAACACACACATGCATGTGCAGAGACAACACATTTGACAGGAGGGCAGATGTTCCCATATTATTTCTTCCCTGTCAGCAGGATTCAACCTCTCTCTTATTTCAGTTTAGCAGAACCCAAACAATTCCCCCTCCCAAAACCAACCAGCCCCAACCCTTTCGCTGCTTTGGTCCCTTTTCAGTTGGGACCAACCTTTGGGATGGGAGCCTCACAACCCAGCACAGGCTAAAACCCATCAATATCCAACTCCCTGCACACACACAGCACATACTTACCCATGCCAGATTTGCCATCTGGATAAGTATAAACTTGCCCATTGTTCTTGATAATTGGGAGACTGGATGGCAAAGGAGCAACCTCCTCCTCACTTTCATCTGAGCTGGAGCTGCTGCTGGTGTCCTCACTACAACTATCATAACCGTCAAACATCCCGAATGAGTCTCGGCGTTTCCTTTCCACTTGGGAACTATGTTCTGTCTAAAAATTGAAAATAACCGAACAAGGAAAAAAAACAAAGAATAGCAGAATGTTCTGAATGCAATAATTTCAAAGTCAAGCTTAAAAAGTTTCACAGGTCAGTCTTTAAAAGCAGGTATTTTAAGGCACTGCTGTATCACCACAGACATGAGCCATGTATCGCCAATTACATGAGCATAGGTATAATCAAAACTGGCCAATTTTTGGTGTTGTAATGTACAGGAAGGAAAAAATCTATCTCATGATCCACTGAGAATACACAGGAGCCATCCATACATTTAATTTCTTTGGTATCTTTAGAATTCATTAAGCCTGATGTGCTGAACACTGACAGCCACATAGATCTTATATGCAAATGAGCACATTCCAGATGGCTGCAGTCAATTCCACTAAAATTCATTCATTTGAGAAAGCTGGGCAGAGAAAAGACAGTTCAGCCAAGAGGGCACTGATACCACAGGAACAGGAATGAGAGGCTCTCTGCCCTCATTGGCTTGTGGGGTTATCCATAAATCACTTTGCTCCCCTATGAGTCCGTGACTCCTGTGCGAAGCAGGAATATCCCTCCAGCTCACAGGGCTGTTCTGAGGATTAATACATTAACCATTATAACAGCTCAGTTACTATGGCAATTGGGTCTGTACAAATGCTGAAAAAGAGAAAGGTGACTAATTTGCCACTGTCATATACAAAAAACTTGTTACATAATGTTTTTTCTATAATCAAAAAATCTGAAGTAGGATTAAAAACAATTTTGAAGAAGACATGACAGTTAAGCTGTTTCCAGCAAAGACATTAAAGAAGCAAGAGATGAACTGATGTACTTTTTCTGAGGCACATACACCACGTGCATTTTGATACAGCGACAATTTTCACTTTATTAATATCTTACACAGCTTTATTGAAACAAGGCTCCTCCTATGTGAGCTGCCCTCATTAAAAGTAAAAAAAACCAAAAAAAATAAACAAAACATAAAAAAATATTTTATGTTTCATATTATTTCCATAATCTTAAACAGTATCTACTAAGTTTGAGAGGAAATAACAAATAAAGAGAAAATGAAGAAATTCGACAATAAAAGCACAAGTTAGAGGAATGAAGTACAGACAAGAAAACAGAAGAAAAATTAAGAAAGCCTTTGGCTCAACTTCCTTTTCCAACAGCTAAATTTATTGAAAAGTCAGTGTAGACAGAAAAGTAATGTGATTGGGCTTTTCCTTCTTAAATTGCATTTGGATTCATAGCTTCAAGATCTCGTCACAATTGCCAAAATCCCTTTGTAAAGCGTATGCCAGAACATCTTTTTTGGTTAGATCTCATCCAAGCCTTTGACTGCCAAGCTATCCCTTTATTATATTATATTCTCCTTTACAATCTAAATAAATCCTATTATGGAAAAATTTCCTAATAGATGCAAGGGAAAACTGATTTCCACACTGGCCCAATCCTCGCATGCAATTAAAAAAATATTCCCCAAAAACCCAGCAAGCACAAAAAGTTATGCAATAAGGCAAATACTTTTAATACACTTACAGTAGTTCTGAAACAAACAACAAAAAAGTCAGTGTAATGTTAATTAGGAATATACTCCTCAGCTAAAAAAAAAAAAAAAAGAAAAGGTATTAAAATCAAAACAAATTTAGGATAGGGCATAACCTAGCAGTTTTTTCAAGGCATTGAAACCAGCAATCAAGGTGCCTGTGGGATTGTTAGAGGAAACACTGAGCCATGACAGAAAAAGCCCAGCCCTGACCCATGCTGGCAGCAGTGTCACCTGTCCCATCTGCCAGCAACATGCATGACCAGTGACTTGTTTGTGTGTGCATATGTGTGCAGCTTAAGGCAGAAACTGAGCACAATGTTGCCATGGATACAGTGTCCTGTCAACACTGCCAGGAATTTTCAGAGCAGAAGATGAAAACTAGTCATCTTCCTCAAGATTTCAGGAGCTCCTTAATATCTCACAGTATTTAAGTTCTCTTGACCACAGTCTCTGCCATAATATAAAGTGTGATTCCATATGAACCACTCCCAGCAGTACGACCAAGAGCATTATGATGCTTAGAGGGTTTTATGGACAGATACTTGTGGTGTTTCAGAGCCCAGGGAAGGATCACCCTCTTCATGCCCTCATCCTCTTTAAGTCAGCTGGTCTAATTTCACTAAGAGATTAAGGTCTCATCCTATACCAAGGTGTGATTCTTTGTCTTCAGCCACCTTATGGAGGCTGCAGTACAAGCCAGGCTCAGAATATCCCCTTCTCACTCCAGACTTGAGCACCCTGGACCTATAGGGTGGTAACCTTGCACAGTGGTCTGCTGGCAGAGGTCTGAAATGCTGTTGCCGCTCAGAAGGAATTGAAGTGCAGCCCATTCCCAGTCCCTCCAACTCCCCATGCCAGCTCTGCTCCCACTGCCAGGGAAAGTGGAAAAAACAGGAAGCTGGGGGCAAGGTGAAAAACCAGAAGCTGAAGCATGCAGCAAGGTGATCACCACAACAGTGCACCTGGCTCTTTTTATTGCTCTTTTGCATCACTTACATTTAGAACCTCAATATTACTGCTAAGCTCTCATTTCCTTCTCATCTCTGGGTATTTTGGCAAACAGTTTCTCTTTGGAAATGGAAAGTTGGGCGCTCAATTAGGAAAAATCGTTCTTCAGCATTATACAATTTCAAAAGTAGCAATGATCAAATTTTTGAGTTTACACTGTGAAAACTAATCTCATGTATCATCTTTGCATTTACTTAATATTCAGCAAAATTGTTCCAATTCAAAATTACTGAATATCAAATCTGCAATTCAAATCAGCAGCCTTGCTTACCATTTTAAAATAATACTGTAGTTTTTATAGAACATTGTATCCCAGCTTTTGCCAGAAGATGACCACATTTGCCAGACAACTTATGCAGGACATTCTTAATGTTAATTTTTAGTTATTACCTGGATTGCAATTGGGGAAACTACTCAAAATGTTCTCAAATGTACTCAAAAGCACTTCTATTTTGATAATAAACACCACAGAGGTTCTTTTTAACCCATGTTGAAACACAGCATTTGTAGAAATAAGTGAACATGAGGAAGCTTCGACAACCGTCCTGCAGAATTCAGAAGAAGAAAAGAAAAGGAGCTCTAACATCTGGAAGTGAAAAAAGTTGTAGCATTGCTTTGAATCCAAAGGTCAAAGACAAAAAGGACAATATATACCTCAAACAGAACTACAAACAAGATAAAGCAGGGGCTTTGTTACAGCAGCAGCCTGCAATTCCTGCTGAGTTCTTGCTAACTGGTTCCACCTTTTTCTTTTGAAAATTAAGTACAAAATTTCCCCCTTTCTGATTTTCTAGGGCCTCAATTTTTTCCCAGAAGCTCTCAACCATCTCATCAACTGTTCCTGTAGTGCTGGTGGCCTCTAATACATTATGGTGAGCTTCATAAGAGATACCAGGAAATTGGAACCATCTACCTTATGCACACATTCTCTGTCCCCTTGTTATCCCTCCTATCTTTGGAAAAGGCAAAAGGGGAACCCAGGAAATAATAGGTCAAAGAGCCTCATCTCATCCTTGGTGAGGTGATGGAAAAGCAATGTTGGAAGTAATTTCTAGGCATGTGAAGGACAAGCAATTCTTGATGAATCTTCTTAGGCTCCACAGACAACAGCAACACCTTGTCTGTCTGAACCAGCATCTGTCCAGAGCAGCTGCAGGGCCTTGGTTCAAAAACAGGTGTGCAAAAAAACCCCAAAAACCCTCAAATCAACATCAACCAGTTTCCTACTCTTCAAAGCTGGACTTAGCACCAAAAATCATGCTGAGGATATTGCCTTTTCCTCAAAACAACCCGATCAGTGTTCAATTTCTAACAAAACTGGGAGCAGCCTCCTGTCTATCCACTGAAAGTGCTTGCAGCAGGAGCCTGGCTTGTCATAAAGCAGAAGCTCGGAGCTGGTTAATGCCAAAAGAGCAGCAGCTTGAGTAACTACTCCACTAATACAGTCTATCTGTACGTTAAGCAGAAGTAATGCACAAACAAAAGAACAAGACAAACTTTCAGGCATTCTAGCTAAGGCTTATTTTCCTAATAAGTTTACTGGTTTCTCAACAGAGGTTTTCAGTCAGAGCACCACAAAATGTAAGCAAATGTACTATTTGCTCGGAGGGTTTCTTGCATACTTTTCTTTATTGAAGGGATGGGTGGAGAAAGGAACTCTTAAGAACTGCTTTCTTATTCTGCCCAACTTCTCATTTTCCTGTTCTTCCCCTCCTCCCTGTGAATACCTGACAACAGAGTATTTTTAAAAAATACTCTTAATTAAGCATTACATAAGGCAAATGGTATAAAAAAGAATATAGTTAAGGAAGCTAGTTTCCCTGAGAGCAGGAAGGCAACTCTAAACAAATAAGAAAAAAACCAGTTTTTCACTCTTAACATACATTTTTATACACACACACACATATATATACACACACATTGAATTTGATCAACACATTATAGCATACATTCTTTGAATGCAGTAACTACTCTTACAACAAAAAACTGGGCAACAACAAAGGGTGAGCAATCCACGGCAAAAAACAAAAACCATTTCATGTTATTTAGACATCAAACACTTACTCTCAAAATGGCTTTAGTGTCTTGATGAAGACTATACTCAAGCATTAGCAAGATTTATGCTAAAGAGTTTTGAAGGTAAAAATTTGCAGGAAAAACACATCATTATTATGTAACCATACCTCTTGCTCCCAGGTACGTGCAGCTGGCCACAGGAGGATGATCCAAAAGAGCCACAGAAAGGTTTCAAACCACTCCAAATGGTGGTTGTTATTTTTGAATTCAGTCTGGGGCTTGAATTCAGAATGGCAGCAAATTGGAGCTTGGAGTACAAGAGCTGTAGCTCAGCAAAGGTACACCAGCACTTGAACAGAGACACCACTTCCTATATTCAGCTCCAACCCCCCCTAAATGGGACAGAACTATGGATAGATGGGATCTGAGGTCACCACAACCTTCACACCAAGGGTCTGTCCCAAGACAGATTTATTTTAATCACATACTTTAATGGATCCAAGGGTATTTCCAATTAGAATTAAATTTGATGCACAGGTTTTGTTTTCAAAAGGTCATTAATGCTTTATGTTACAAACTTAGTTTCAGCTCTGGATGTTAAGGAAACACTACAATAGAACTAATTTATTACAGCTCTTCTGAATGCAAGTTGGCCAAAACAATTTGCAGTAGAATAGTAGCTTGTCCCTGTGGAACTAAAGCCTAATTGCCCCTCAGAACATGACCAAAAAAGAAAATTCAAATGTGGTACCAACTTAAAGAAAACATTTTCAACTTTCATTAAAAACAAACAAATAAAACCCCCAAAAGCTAAGCATCTTGGGATTCTTGGAAATCAGAACCAACCAAACTTTTTTTTTTTTTATATAAGCAACTCACCTCTATCTGGAAATGTGCCTTCCACTCTTATTATAAGTAAAATCTCTGCTGGAAAATTACAGAAATGTTTTTTCCTGTCTCTTCATTTGCTATGTATGACAGCATTTTGTCTGAAGCCAGTTTCTGCTGTTTGCCAATGGTTTTGTCCATAGCCTCTTCCCCAGGGGGTTTCACACAAGAGGGGAGACTCTTTCATAAAAAAATATATCACATTAGCAGGAAATTTTGGAGGGGGATATGATGATTAATATGTGAAATAACTGAGTTTTCATAAAACTAAAAATCTGTTACAAACTCCATTACGTTTCTACAAAGCCCTTACAGGAGTATCTGGAAGAGGAAAATATTTGACTTTAAACACTTTGTTACCACTAAAACAAACAAACAAAAAACCAAAAACCCAAATAAAATAACAAATTTAAATGTAAAGAACTCCCAAAACCACCACCAACCCAAACCCAAAGTCTTCAACACCTGACTTCATTCCACGTGCTCAGAGCCAGGTTCAGCAAATGATCCCACATGCTCAGAGTGTACCAACTTACCTGAGAAATGAAGGAATGCGGTAGTGGTTTACAAAAGACATGAAAAGCCTTGCAAAATTTAATGAAATTTTAGAAGGTAAGAGAAATGAAACTCAACAAGAGGGAACTCTTGTGCATGTTACCACTGCTGCCAGAGGCACCTCGCTCTTTAACGAACAACGAAGAGAATTCTTACTTCCAGTTCACAATCTTTCTACACTTGCACAAGTCCACATGTTCTCAAGAACCACACCTAAACTATTCCTGGGAGACATGATCCCTCTGCATAGTTTCCTACAGACTACATTACACACTTCCTCAAAACGATGCCTAGGCTGAAGGAATGAGTAGAGACAATTTACCTGCCAAATTCTATTGCCTTCTTAAGGAATATATTGTTTTAGATCTCATTAAAGGCTCCAAATTAGACTCTCTTAGCCATATTCCATTCCTTTTAAGTCAAAATTAAGCTGTTGAACAGAATAAATAGGTAAATGTAGGTCCTCAAACCTGCACAATAATTTTAATTCAAAACACAACAGATTGCCCTGCAGCTTTCAGTTTTGACTAGGTTTAGATTTGAAAAATTGCAACAGTTGCCACTCACATTTTAAAATTAATTGCTTTTTCACACACAAAATTTTTACCACAATCAGCATATGCTTTGTAGTAGGACTTCTAATTTTCAAAGCCACGCCGGGCAGAAAATACTACACTTTCAAACATTTCCAGCAACAACCTGAAAGTAAAACTAATTTTACGAGTTTACTACTCCTTACAAAGAGAACAAACTCACAGTATCAGAAGTCATAAAAATTGCTGGGGGAGGGGGGAAGTGGCCGCAAAGAATCGAAAACTTTTGAAGCGCTGATTTTAAAGAAAACGCTCCAGCACTTAACATGAGCACGTTGGAAAACTAAACTTTAAAGGCTGCAACTATAGGGGGAAGTTACTGAAACCCGGCACTACAGCGGAGCAGGAGGAGAAGCGGATCCGAAGGCGCCCGCGAGAAGCTGACACTTTTCTCCGAGGCAGGAGGAAAGAGGGGAGGAAGGACAACACCCGACGCCGCACAGCGAAACCGCAACAAAGGGGTCTAGGCGTGCCGCCCCCACGTGCCCCGGCCAGACCCGCCCGCGACTCCCCAGGACCCTTCGCGAGCAGCAGCGCCGGCCCTGCCCCTGGAGCCCCCGCCCAGGGCGGGCACAATCCCCCGCACGCCGCGGGGCCACCCCCGAAACACCTGAGGGTGCCCCCAGCTACCTCCCACACACTGCGGGGCCGCCACCCCCCGCACGAGCACCGGGGGTCGTTCAGCTCCCGCTCACGGCTCAGCCCACGCCGCGCCCCCCCCTCAGGCGCTGCGGCTTCCGCGGGGCCGCCGCGGCCGCGCCTCCCGCGGGCTCCGGTACTCACCAGCTCCTTTGTGTTTTCCATCAGGCCCTCATGGGCAGGAGCCGCCTGCTGCCCGTGCGCACTCGCCCCAGGGGCTCGGGCGCTGCGGGGGCCCGCAATCGGGGCCGGGGCCGGCGGGGTGGGGGCGGCCCGGGCAGTTCAGCCGCTCCGAATACCGGGGACTATCCGAGACCTACAGCAGCCGCCGGGACATCAACAACACGAGCGGACGGCTGCGCAGGCGCGGACACGCCCCCACCAGGCTCAGGCTGCGCGGGGAGGCCGCACTGGCATATCCCCCCTACTCTGGGCGAAATCATTCGTTACCGGGGGTGGCCGCTCCGCACCAAGGTGGGGACCGCGGAGGGTAAGAGCAGCCGTGGCAGCCAGCGAGTGGCGGTGCGCACGGGATGTCCCTGTGGGGGCCGATGAGCAGCCGGTGAGGGACGCGTGTTGCCTCACGGGTCGGGGCATCCCCCCCCCGCGGGCTCGCAATGGAGTGGCCCAACCGTGGCCGCATCACGTGGAACTCGGGATGGGCGGGGGCGTAGGGGCAAAGGGAGGCGAAGAAAGGAGTCACGTGGCCATGGCTCTCTGCCGGGGGCGGGGGCTTGGTCACATGGGGAGGGGGCGGGTAGGCCGCATGAACCTATCGCGGGCGGGGGCGGGGCCAGGAGGTCACATGGTTGGGCGCATGTGTTCCGGTTCCGGTGCACGATGCGAAGTCCGGCGACGGCCGCGGGGTGGAAGAGGGGAGCGCCCAAAGCGGGGAAAGTGCCCAGAATGAAGGCGGCAAAGAAATCGTCTAAAGTGACCAAAGCGGCCAAAATGACGAAACCCAAGCGGACGGCCAAGCGGCTCCTGGTCGTGGCGAATCAGGCGGCGACTACCGAGGCGGCGCGGCGCGCTCGTCACCTGAAGGCGCTGAGCTGCGCGTCGGGTGCCGAGCGAGAGCTGGAGGAGCTGGTATTCGGCGACAGCCTCAACGTGGAGGAGGACGAGCTGCTGCGGTGCCTGGCCGGGCCCCGACGGGTACGGCACATCCAGGCCCGGGCCCTGCCCGACTTGACAGCGGCGGCCCTGGGCGGGGGTCGGTGCTCGCTGCGGCCCCGCCCGCTCGCTTCCAGGGCTCTGAGCCGTGTACCCGATCACACGGCCCGTTCGGTTGTTTTCAGGTTACTGCTGTAGAGGAGAAAGGCCTCCAGGAAGAGTCCAGCCATTCGGGAGTGGAAAAGGAAGCGAAAGGTGATTTACTGCCCAAAAAGCCGGCATGGGTGGATGAGGATGATGAAGCCGAGGAAAAGTAAGTTCAGGCTGGATGATGGGAATTACGTGTCACATTTGGGAGTGCGTGTAAGTGGCCTTGGTTTGAACGATCTTTGTGTTCTGTGTTTTTTTCCTCTCTAGTGTTGATATGAGCCATAAGTACAGAAAAGATTTCATGAAAAGTGATGCCGAGACAATGCTTACTAAGAAAAAACTAAAGAAAAGACTTGAGGAACAGTGAGTTTCACTAATGTTTTTGTGGGTGACTATACTGAGATGAGGTCATTCAGCTCCAAGGTGGGTGTCAGGAGGATGGTGCCAGACTCTTTTCAGTGGCACCCAGAACAGGACGAGGGGCAGAGACAACACAAAAAGTTCCATCTCAGCATGAGGAAGAATTTCTTTCTGTGGAGAGTGACAGAGCACTAGAACAGCTGACCAGGAAGGTTGTGGAGTCTCCCTCTGGAGACATTCCAAACATACCTGGACATGTTCCCGTGTCACCTGCTCCAGGTGACCCTCTCTTGGGGGTGGGTGGACTGGATGATCTCCAGAGGGTTGATATCCTTTCCATCCCAACAATTTTGTAAGCTAAAATACGTTTATGTCATATTCAAAGTCACTTTCTTCTTCATCCACTGTGCTTATGTGGGCTTTTTTTTTAAAGCCAGTGCTTCCTGCAGTATTTGCAGTGTTTTTAAATCACAAATAATACTAAGAATAGTAAATAAGATGTTCATTAGCATTGTCTAGACTAACTTGTTTAATACTTGTATCAAAGTGGCCAAACTAATTTGTTTTCTAGGGAGTTTTGCAAGAAACAATGAAATCTTAAAAACTTTTTTAAAACATTAGAAAATTGCATTGTGTTCTAAGTTCAAGTAATCCTGCAAGATTCTGACCGTGCTTCTTCTAAGTACTTAATTCTTAGAAGAAAATTACTGTCTCACAAAAGTTATGTTTTTTTTCTGTTCCTCTTTTCTCATAAGGTTTCAGCAAGCCGTGGGAGGAGTTCCTGCCTGGGCTGATCTAGAAAACAGGAAGAAATCCAAAAGGACTTTGAGTGATAGTAAATATGTCCAGTACTATTCTGCTAAGTGTTTCTGTGATTCCCTGTTCAGCTTGCTAGAAGATAATTACTTTTGATGTCTTCTCAATTTCAGTAGTGTGATAATATGCTGGAGATGTCAGCTTTGTTCCTTCAGTGTGCTTTAATTTAATTAGTTTCAGTGAGGAATGTGTTGATTTTCCTGTGCGTGTTTGTGCAATTAGCTGTTTCCATGTGCTTTGGTTTAATGAGGTGATAGCGATGAAGATGATGATCTGCTACGCAGGACTGGCAATTTCATAAGGAGCTCAGAGTCTCTGCCAAGAGGGATTCTGAAGGTAAAGACAAACCTTATCTTTCCACTTCAGTTGGGCTTAAGTGCACACTTTGATTCCTGTGTGTAAAATTAGTGATTCTGTGAATTTGTTTCCGCGACTAGAAGCTGTTAGAGGATAAGCAAATTGAACAGTTCACGTGAAAGCATGAAACAATAAACTGAGGTGGATTGTTCGACATAAGAATTTTCTGCACTCTAAATAGCATCTTGTTGTAGGATTTTAATTCCTGCAGAGGGGGGATGGAATTCTCCCACAACTTTGAAGCTACTGAAATGATCTTTAAGAAGACAGCCTTAAATGAGTATTTCTCACACTTTCTCGTACAGCTATGTGAGATGAGTCAGAGTGCAGCTAGTTTTACACTCAGTTTTAAAGCAATTAGAAAGGCTGGTGAGTTCAGCCTGTGTTTGCATTGGAGCAGCTCCCTGAATGGGCTGTGTGTGCTCTGCTTGCCTCATGCTGCCCAAAACTTCATCACAGGGCTTGATGTCTTGTAGTATAAAGAGTAATGGGCTTTTTATTCAGCATAAGTGATTGTTGGGGTTTTTAACTGGCTGATCTGTATTGTAGATGAGTACTTGCCTTCCTGCAAACCAGGAACGTTTTGCCAATGGAAAACTGGTGACAGTGCAGTTTCATCCTTCAGCCCAAGTGGTGATGACAGCTGGGCATGATCGCTCTGTGTCCCTCTTCCAGGTGAAGAACTTCAGTTTGTACTCTGATAATGGTCACTAATGTAGAACCCTTTTTTTTGAGTGTACATAAAATAGCCTCGAGTGGTAGACTTTGTTTTCTTCCTTCCTCTGCACACTGGGTGTAATATCTGTGGTTACAATGGAAATTCCTTGGTTAAAGGCATCTTGGAAGGAATTTCCACCTGTGACTGCACACCAAGCACATGCAGAGTACTGGCAAAATTTTGTCTCAGAGTTTTTAGCTGAAGATTTGTGTTTAAAAAGTTTGGTTTGAAGGTTTGCAGTGACAAGTACTAACAAGGCTTTTTGTTCCTAAGTTATTTGGAGAGCATGTCGTGGGGGGAGCAGCCCACTTTGCTTTAAGACTGTAAAATTGCTGTGAAATCATGTTGGGGATAGAGAGGCTGTGCTGCAGGAAGAAGGTGTTAATTCTGAGACACTGCCCTGCTCCTCTGAAAACTATAGATCCTAATTTTATTTAGGAACTTTTAGCATGGCGCAGTATCACTGAAAGAGTCAGACACCAGTGGAACATGATATTCTCACAGAGCTGCAAGAAAACCCAAATCAAAGCAGATATTTCCATTTAGAAAAAGCACAAAGTGATTATTTGAACAAAGCATGGGCAAGATGAGGAAGGGCAGGAGGTGTTAAGTCTATGTTACATGAGGTAAGGAGCTAAGAACCAGATCATTTGTAGGCAAGAGAAAGAGTTTAAGGCTTTACAGTGGTGTACCTCTTACTACTTAAGTCTCAGCTGAGATGTTGATATGATTTTTTTCTGTAAAAATATTTGATGTATTCTTCAATATGACAACCTGATTTGTCACTTTCTTCTTTGAAGGTGGATGGTATAAGGAATCCAAAAATAGAGAGCATCTATTTAGAGAGTTTTCCAGTTTATAAGGCTCATTTCAGTGTGGATGGAGAACAAGTTATAGCCACTGGTACTCATCACAGCATGTTCTTTGTGTATGACATGATAGCTGGGAGTATCATGCCTATCCCAAAAGTACGAGGTATGTTTTGCAGCTCTGAGTGTCTGGGCACAGTTGAAGCTGTGAGATGGCACATGAATTTGCTTTAAAAGGAAGTGCATTGGGTTGTTGGACGTTGTATTTTTAACTTTTCTTCAAGGAAATAAAGTACCTTTAGTGTTAATTTGTCTGGGATATTAATTATCACACATGAGCAAGGTTGAGTTCAGCTTCTCTGTGACAGCATATCGCAGAAATTAAAAGCTGGAGTGGAGTCAGGTGTTGGTCATATTCATCCTACCTCTAAATGTTGAGGCCAAAGAATAAATTACACCAATTTCAAGTTTCAAATCTCTTTTTAAAGGCGTGGAGGAAAAATTTCTCAGAAACTTTGAACTCTCTCCAGATGGATCATTTATGCTGCTAATTGGAACTTCAGGTTATCTACACTTACTGTCCATGAAGGTACTTTCTCTGCCTGGTTCATGTAGCTTCACTTCCTTGGTGCCTATTCCCTTTTGAATCTGCTTTTATTTCATCTGCAAGGCAATCTAACTTTCAGCTGAAGCCAAGGTATGACAAGTACTGTGACAGCCCTCAAAAATGTGCTGCTAAATCAACCCACTGCAGCTTTAGGGAACTATTTTGGATTCTCTGAGACTTTGTTCTGCAGCTCCATGGGGCTGGTGGAGCTCAGAGCTGTTCCATGGGGTTTTCAGCTGGAAGAAGTCGTGTTGTCAGTGCTGTATTTCAGCTGCTTGCGCAAGCATTGTGCTGGCAAAAGGAATGGAAACAGCATGGGAACAGGCACCTGGGAGTGGAAGAAATATAGGACTGCTTTTTTGGGAGTCATGCTAGTGCTGTACCCTGTTCATGAATCATGCCAAACACTGATTCATAATGCATAGAACAATCTTTCAGCTGAATTTTAAAATGCCTTATGATGGCAAGTGGATTTGTTTTAAACTTTCACAGGGAAAAATACTTTTGAAGGAGAAAGTTTAGTTTTGTATAACTCAGGCCCTTCAATGAGGGAGCAGACAAGTGTTTGTTGATCCAGCTGCAGTTGGACTCAGGAGCTTGTGCTCTGCTCTGCAGGCACTGAAAATGTTGATGCTGTTCTCTGAATGTCAGGGTAGCTAACTTAAGATTTTTGAGGGACAGGAAACAACTTTTCTGTAGATTTTTGGTAGAGTCTGTCAGCATAGTTCTTTATCCTACAGACAAAAGAACTGATCAGCACTATGAAGGTGAACGGAAGGTGCACTGCCTCTGCTTTCACCCCAGACAGCAGTAAAATATACAGCTATTCAAGTGAGTATTCCAGCAGCTCTAATTGTAATTCCATTTAAATTGCATGAGTTCTTAGAAGTCATTTACTGTTTTAGAAAAATAATTTTAGAAAAATTATGCTAGTATCTCTCCTAGAAATACAACCAAGTGATGAATCAGTAAAGAATGGAATTAACTATTTTAGTATGCCTTTAATTGTTGGGATTTTTAAAAAATATCCTATATTTCATAGTTTTAAATGAGCTTCTAGTTGTCATCTAATTAAATTTATTTTAGCAAAATAGACCAACAAAGCGAGGTGTACATGTGTTTTCTCTAATATCCTTCATTCTGCAACCAGAGGAAGGCGAAGTTTTCATTTGGGATGTGAGAAGTAGAAAGTGCCTACACAAATTCGAAGATGAAGGTTCTTTGGAAGGAAAGTGCATTGCTGTTTCAAAAAATAACCAGTATGTGGCATGTGGGTAAGTGACTGAACTTTGACAGCTTCTTTTGCTCTCATTTTGAAACTCTTCAGTGAACTTCTGGCTGGTTGGTGAGAGTGTGGGAACATGGTTGCTCTAATAAGCTTAGAGCTTACTAGATATGATATCATATATTATTGTCTATATTATTACATTATACATTATAATAACATAGATATAAGATAGATAAATAATCTGTTTTATGATAATAATTTACTTTTTTCTGTGTAAATATACTATAGTACACCTAAAACAATAGGAATGATACTGGTATTACTATTGCCATGTATGGATTCAGCAGTTAATTTTGAAATCACTGTGACTAAAATCACAAATTCTGTAACAGGAATGTTGATTCAGTCTTCTCCCTTTTCTAGTTCTCTTGCCTCTACTCTGAATTTCACTCCTGAAAGGCAGCATGTTAGCCTTTCAAAAGGGGCCTCAACTCAAAGCCGCAAGCTGAAACTGTTTCTCCAAATTTATTGAGATGCAGTTTCAGCCGGTGTCTGGATTCTTTTAAATGAGGATATCAAATAAATACAGGAGTACAATATATATTTTCCTAGTTCATTGTAGAAGAGGATTTTAAAGTGAGCTTATGCTACAGTTATTAAAAAAATCACAGTAAAAAACTTGAAGTTATTTCAGAATATTTGATACCTAGCTCTCCTTGCTTTGAATTCATCCTGGTAAGAGATGGGTTAGTCAAGGCTCTCCACAGTTGAGTCTCATTATATAAGTAAAAAGAAAATCCCAACCAGCAAAAACCTAAAGCCCTCCACTAAATATTGTTATAAACTCCAAAAAAAAATCAAGCTCCAAACAAAATATTGTTACAAACTTCAGTAAATAATTGGAAATTATATTTTCAGGTGAGTAGTGGCTATAGATAACAAGGCAGTATGTACTGAAATGTTACTTTTCAGTATAATCTTTGGTCATTTTGTTCTTTAGTTCATCTTCTGGAGTTGTGAATTTATACACTACTGATGCCTGTCTCAAAGAAAACTGTCCTAAACCAGTTAAAGCCATAATGAACCTCATTACTTCTGCCACCTGTGTGACCTTTAATTCCACCACAGAGATTTTGGCAGTGGCTTCCCGTGACACTGATGAGGCTGTCAAATTGGTATGTTCAGCTGCTTTATTGCAATATTTCTTCTATATCTTGCTAAAAATACTGCTGGTGACATAATAAAACTGATAGGAAGCAGATACAGATACTGCAAAAGGTGCTGGACTGATAAGATCAGGACATGGCCAAGACACTCTGCACTTACAAGAATATAATTTTATTTTCTTTAGTAAAGTTGCTCTGAAAACAACATTTCGTAGTTTAGTTTACCCTTTTACCTTTGTAAAATGACCTCTAATATATCTGGAAGTGTTTGGGGCCAGGTTGGACTGGGCTTGGAGCAACCTGGTCTAGTGGAAGGTGTCCCAGCCCATGGCAGGGGGTTGGAACTGGGTGAAAACTTTTAAGCTCTCTTCCAACCTAACCAGTATGTGATTCTATTTCAGTACTGTAAATATAGCTCAGCAACAAATGTGAATTTTCTGCAGCTGGTAACTGTAACCATCTTACTATGGGGGTTTTTTTGCCAGCCTTACCAGAATTCGGGCCAACAGTTGGTTCCATGATGTGTTCCCTGCTCCTTTTCTCCAACAGAGGTCTATATGTAGAGTCATGTAGGGTAGGAATATAACTGAACATTTGAACTTAACATTGCATTTCAATTATAGATTTGTAGTTTAATTTTATTTAAATTCTGACCTATTTCTCAATAGGTACACCTTCCTTCATATACTGTATTCTCAAACTTCCCAGTGTTCAGAAGAAAACAGATTTATCTTACTCAATCTATGGACTTCTCTCCCAGAAGTGGATATTTCTCTGTAGCAAATAACAAAGGCAAAGCTTTGTTATTTAGGTAGGTGCTAAATTAGGTCCATTAATCCGAGGTAACATGTTTGTGTTGTGTAAGATGGGGCGGATGACTGTAAGTGATAAAGTGATTCCTGATCTGAATGTCACCCGATGAGTTACTGGAGTGTGGAGTTGGCTTTCCCTGCTGGAGAACAACCCTTTTTGTTTGTCTGATAATGCAATACATGCTGTTTCCATACTTTTTTATTTTTCTCCCCTGCTGGTGTGGTCAAGGATGAGGAGCAGTGCTAACCCTAAGCAGGAATATTTATTTTTTTCAACTCACAACTTCATGGTGCTTGAAAAACTGCTTAATTTTAAGATGAGATTTTAATGATTTAGCAAGACAGACAGGGAAAATTTATAGAAATGTTCTTAAATATTAATAAATCTTGTGATTTGTCCTTCATCTGAAATTTAACTGCATATTAAAATGGCACTTAAATAATTGCAGCAGGTGGATGTTTGCTATTTCTTACTAAATCAATGTTTCAGATTAGGTGAGGATACTCAGTGGCACTGCTGCAGAGCTGTTTCTTTGTGTTGTCCCCTCAACAGATGACGGAAAAGTTTTAAATCTCTCAATTTTTTTTTTTTTCTTTAGGCTGAAACATTATTCATCCTTCTGAAAGAAGATAGAGGAGAAAATGAACAAGTAACTGAGGTGAAAATAGTGCTAGAACTGTTCACAACGTTGGCTTGAGGAGCCTCAAAATTTTCATTTTGCTGCTTCTACTTCTTTACAGATGGCAGGAAGAATTTCTTAGCCCTGTGTGATCTGTCCTGCCTGGGTCACTCATGGGCTGGAATAGGACTGGCCTTGTCACTTTCAGCTTTTCTGATAATGCAGCTAGTTGATAGTTCAACTAAAAACCGCTGTCAGCCAGACTGAGCTGATTATATTTAAATCAAAATCAATGTTGATAAATAGCTGCAGGCTGCCAGGGACTTGGCTTGATCCTGTTCTGGATGATTGTGAGCCCACACAAGTCTGCATCATTTCAAATTCCCATTACATGAATTACTGAAGTTTGAAGCATAGTTTGTGTGCAGATATGATTTCATTGTGCACTTAAATGTCTTCTTGGGAAACTAGAAAAACTTGTAGCCTTGACGCTAATACAGTTGATTGATAAAAACTGTGTTAATGAGGGGAGGCTGAAGTTACTTAGATTAGAAGCAGCTCTAACTGCTGCATGTTAAGCTTGCATAGAATTTTGTGATGGCTTGGTGTTTGGAAAATACTAACAAAATTATCTCTAATGGTCTTTCCCTGGGTGTTGTAACCTGCAGCTACAAGGATGCTGACAAAATCAAAACTTTTCTTTTTTTTTAATACGGAAGCTACAAAATACTAATAAAATATATGTGGTTTTAAATTTGTTTGTTTTAAATAAATATACCTGGTAAGTTTCTAGGCAACTTGTTTCAACTTACTCCAATGCTTTGTGTAAGCTCACAAGCAAGATTTTATTGCTTGGCACTCAAGCTGGTGTCTTCCAGAAGTGCTTAAATGTCTTAATTATTATAACCATGCCGGTGCTTATATAATATCCCAGTGCTAAAACAGAAATTTTGTGTAAACTGACCTCTGCTCCATGCACTTAGCAGGAGCTTTTCCATCACCCTGGTTCACTTGAGGCTGGGTTGCAAACAGCATTTTGCTGCCTAGAGGAGCCCATTCCCATGAGACCCTGTTGATGTTGGTGTTGTAGTGCAGCCCAAATTCCCAGCTGTAGCTTGAAGGTGCCCTAAAGCAAGAGGTGAAAAAACCCCACCCCATTTATTCTTTCCTGCCTCCTGTGTCACAGAGACAACTGCATCTAACATGGGTTTAATTCATAAGGAAGACCCCAGTCTTATCTTTCTGTGAAAGCAAAGAATCCTGTGTATCACATGATTTTTAAATCAGTGGCGAAATGTAATACCATCTGGGTCCCCCAGCAGGAACTGGGGTAGAGAGGCTGCCACTGCTTCTTCATCTGCTGCCAAATCCTGCACCTCTTCTCTCTTCCTGATGTGGCCACCTCGTTCTGCTTAAATTAATGAAAATGAGGTTATTTAGGGAACTGCTGCAGTAAAACACTAATTTGAAAGTAAATTGTTTACTCATGTCTGACCTCTTCCCACAGCTGAGCTTTTGGGCAGTAACAGCACCAGTCAAGGTGCTCCAGGAACCAGCACGGAAGTAATGAAGACTTCAGTGAAAGTGACATCCTAGAAGATGTACTCTGAGCATGAGAAAAATTTATAACCATGTCAAGAATTTAGACTATAAGGGCCTATTGGTGAATTCTTGACATGCTGTTTTAAAAAATAAAATACCATATGTTCAGATATAATAGGTTTTTGAAGTATTTTTGCCGCTGATTCATTGTAAGATGAGAACTTGAATTCACAAATCTTGGAAAAAGCATTTCACAATGCTTTTAACCCTCTCAGAATTGAGATCTGAATTTCAGAAATCCAGGTGCTGGAAGTGGTTTCTGACTTCACTGGAGGGCAGCTCAGCATCACTTATGGAACATTTGGCTGTTAGGTGGTACTGACCAGTTTGTCCTGAGAGAGCTCTGCAGATGGGATAGGGTTTGGTTGTGGTTAGCAAGTAATTCTCTTTTCTCATCATCTCTGTATTTTATCATTAAGTAAAGTTTTAAGTAGTGTGACTTCATCCATAAAATTATTAAATAATTTCAAATGAAAGATTTCTAAAAGGGTAAATTTTGCCTGTCACCAAATCTCATTGAGTGGCTGTGTAGCATTTTAATGCTGTTTAATCTACGTGTCCTGAGACTGTTCCACTCTTTCCACAGTTATGTGCTTCTCACATGTACCCATTTGAAAACAAAATACCCAAATCCAAGTGATTCAAAGCCATACAGCAAGTCATTGGCAGGTCTGAGGTTAAAATTTCAGAATTACTGGATCCTGGACTTGTTTAGTTTACCTAAACACAACGAATTTCTGCTGTTTATTCTTGCTTATCTTGCTGACCTCTGGTTGTAAGAGGTCTAGATTGGATGGAGCAGGGGAGTAAATGGAAAAGATGTCATAAAACTGAGGTTCTGTTTGCTCTTGTATCACTGGAAATGGCTTCAAAAATGGCAGAAAGAAATAAAGGTTAAACATATATTTTTTGCATAATATATGCAAGTTTTAAGCTCCACTGAGTTATTGCACTGCAGGAAGGTTTAAGATTTGTACTAAATAACTTAATTTTTGTTGCTGCATTTTTGTCTTCTGGAAAACACAGCTTACTGCCCCATAAAATAAAAAATAGGGAAGACTTCCTCTGAGAAATAAAGGAAGTCTCAAGGTACCAGTTGCATTCTGTAGTGGGTTTTGACCAATGACACTTTCCTGTACTGAGCAGGTCCTAGAAGGTGGATGATAACCAAGAAACTGAAACTGCTACTTGTGTGTCTGGACATATTTAGTTGGAAAGCAGTGAATTACTGTTAAGTACACAGTTTGCAGGACTCTCATTGTCCCATCTCTCCACTCTCTATGACACCACATTGGTTGCACCCCAGTGTCGCCCTCTCTATGACACCACAGCGGTGGCAGCCCCAACGTTCCCCTCTCTGTGACACCACAGCAGTGGCTTCCCCAATGTTCCCCTGTCTGTGACACCACAGAGGTGGCAGCCCAAATGTTACCCAGTCTCAGACACCACAGTGGTGGCAGCCTCAACATTGACCTCTCTATGACACGACAGGGATTGCAGCCCCAACGTTCCATTCTCTGCGACACCATAGAAGTGGCAGCCCCAACATTCTCCTCTCTGTGATACCAAAGTGGCGGTAGACCCAAAGTTCCTCTGTCTGTGATACTCTTGGGGGTTGCCTGCTCCCGGGGTCCAGCCAGGCTAGCTCTAGACCCTAGGGGGGTTACCCCAACAATGGACTGAAGGCAAAAGACAGAGACGCTCCTTCTTCTCAGGAGATGGTCCCACAGCTTTATTGCAGAACCAAACTCCAGGAGAGGAAAGAAGTTGGTCAGTTTGCAAGGGGTTTTAAGCCCTAGGAAAAGGAGGAGGGGAGAGGGAGAGGAACCACAACCAATGGGAGCTGACCTAGGGGAGGAGGGGCCGTGGGGAGGGATCAAATTAGGGAATACCATATACCAGAAGAGAGGTGTAAATATAATAAATTATTTTTTGTGCCAATATAACAAGCCACCCAGTGTAATATAATAACAAAGATAAACTAACTATTTAGTGCAATATAACATCTCACCCTTCTGTGTTAAAATAAAATTAAAGGCGTTGGGTTTATTCTGATGCAGAATATGAATCTGTCCACCACTGGTGATCTGCAGGCAAGTTAGGCTGCCCTTGGTCTGCAAACCCTGCATGGTTGACTTCTGAGGTAGTAGGGATTAGACTGCTGAGGGCCTTTAAAATTAGACAACGTAGAACTCCGAACACTAACACAATTAAGAACAAAACAACAAAAAACAATAGAATTGTTTTAACTACTGAAGTCCACCACCCCGAGAGTCCCCAGCCTTTGAACATTCCACTGAACCAGTCCTCAGATTCTTGCTTTATTTGTCCAAATAAGCTTTTCAGTTCTTTAGGGTGGTGTGGATGTTGGGTGATTTCAATGTCAAATTCAGGGAACAGAGTCCTTCAAATTCCTGG
>WAAE01010135.1:0-32843 GCA_013400495.1 Nicator chloris
ATACAAGGCTACTTCAACCAACCAGTATATTTTTTTCAGGAAAATAGAAACAAGATTTTTTCCTGTTTCTGCTTTTACAAGTAATTATTCCTTTAAATATGTTCAACATGTTTCTCTTCTTTCCATTCACCTGCAGAAAAGATGAAATTCATATTGTCTGACTTTTTATGGAGCTATTGGTAACAATCTTCCTTTTATTTTGCTGGCTTTAACTGAAGCCTGAGGTTCTGCTAAAAAATGCTTTGTAGCACCAATATCATGATATTCCAATTGTTCATTCAGTTCCAATTTTGTTTGCACTGTTGATTCAGTTACGTTAATGAGATGAAGACATTTGCTTTTTTATTATATTTTTATGCAATACGATTTTTTCCTTTTATGTGGTTAATATTTACAGAATATCTGCAGGAGTTAGAGCAAAATTGCTTATGTTTGTGGTCACTGATAAGTCTGCTACAAAAAACTATGTCAGTTTTTTTACAGGTTACATCACTGCTGTAAGAGCAGAGCTCTGATTCTGAAGGTTTGAGAATTGAATCTTGACTCTATGCTTCCATTAGGTAAAGGGGTTGCTTTCCACAATGATATTGCTTTACTACCTGGGACAATATTAAAATTGCCCTGGAAATAGACACTAGGATTTGCTCTCAGTAAGGAGAGGCACAGAAATTACGTGCAGCAACTGTGAATTCAGAGGTTTCACCATAAAAGGAAATCTATACAAAAGTATCTCAGTTTCAAACCACAGTGGTGTTATCTCAAAAATAAATCATCGTACCCTTTAACCTCTCACCTTTGTTCTGCACACTAATCCCTTTCTGCAGTGAATGCATTTAAAAGTCTGAAGCAGTTTCAAATGGAAGTTATTAAAATATCTTCTGGAGTCCTAGTCAAGAAATAGTTCTGATGCAAGACCAAATCTAAACATCAATTGGTAAAGTCTTTTGGTTTTTCCTTCTGGGATGTTTTTGTGATTCAGTATCTTGTTTAGCAGTTGTACAGAGTATTTAATTGGGATTTCTGCAATGTTCCAGTTTTTCACAGTGCAAAAATGAAGATACTATCTAGAGAGAAGTTATTTAGAAATATCTTTCTGTATGTATGCCATCAATAATGGTAACACTTCAGGAAAACTTCATGCACCATTCAATTCAAGGAGTTTACCTGTACATAGTTTATATTTTCCTTCCTATCCCTGCAATGAAGGGAGGCTGATTTGTGTCATAGATGGCATGATGCTGGAATACCTCTGAGAGAATTGCAGCAGTGTCTGTTAAGCCTGTGTGTGCCTGACTCATGATGATGCAGAGGCTGATTTCCATATGGACATATACAAATATGAGCATTGAAATTCAGGGCTGAAAGACCAAACCCTTGTGCTGTGAAGATGCAGGCAGAGTTCAAATGCCCACATACCTTTTTCCAACACTTTCTCTCCAGTTACTTCAGTAGCTTACAACTTCCAGTTAAGTGAGCAGAATGGTTGTATGAGTGTTGGTGGGCTGTGACCTTTAAAACTAAAGCAGTTCTGAGTAACATGGGAAAAATATATTGATTTTTCCTTGGTTTCTGGTTTGAACCTCAGGTTTCTTGAAGAATCTTCATGTTATTCTGGGTACTTTGAGCTGCTAACATGTTCAAATTGCTAGTACCTTCTCCTAACCGTTCTCACTGAGTAAATTACCCCACCAAAAATTATCCTACATAAAATGTCTGTCTGCCTTGGAACTCTCCTGCCTTAATCCCTGGTGATATGTTTGGAAATGCCTGCAAATGTGAGCAAATTATAGTTCTAGAAGACGCCATAGACCAATCTATATGGTTCAGTGTGGCTTTTATTTAATTTGTATCTTTTTGTGGTATACACCTGTCACATGCTCATGCTTGAGAATACCAAATATGGGTGTTTCCATAATTACAGGCTTGCAATATGTTTTCTAGGGGCTACATTTCTGTGAGTTTCAAGGTCTTTCTAAAAGGTACATGTTCTTAAAAGTGGATTTCGAGAATTCTTTAATCTCTAGTTCGCATAGAGAGCTCACAGAGAAAAGTATTTCTGGAACCCCAATTCAGAATTTAATTTTAGCAAAAAGACAAACCCTTGTTTAGTTACTAGGAAAATCATTGTAGAACAATTGAAGTATCTGTAAATTAGCCATTTTAAAGACTCTCACAAGAATATCTTTGCCTGGGATGAACCTCTGCCTTTGAACTGTTCCAATGGAAGTCTTGCTGATTGTAATGGAATGCCTTGCATGTGTCTGAAAACTGTTACAACTCTGAGGCTGTTTTATTTGATATTCTTAAAGGAAGCTAATAAGTCTAGGTCTGTGGCTGCGTGTATAGGTGGAAAGTTGAAGTAATCAAAGGCTAAAGACAAATGCCCTCACATATATGAGGAAGAGATGAAAATTGTTACTCAACTGTTTGGATCATAGTCTAACTAGAGATTTCATGCTGTAAAAGCATCCAACATATCGCAATTAGCTGCCACTTCCAAAAATGAGAACACATAGTTTTGATGAAGAAAATGTATATGCTGATAGCTAAAATTTAAACATGCAAATAAAGCAATTGTCTTCAATGGGTTACTCTAAATTATGCTCATTCCTAAGGTTTTTGTTTGCTTGTTTCAGAAGAACTGGGACGTGAATAAATGAAATCATCCTTTGGGTTGCTCTCAGTCATACAATGACTCACCTGCCGAGCTGATAACAGAACTGTCTCTGCTGGATCTGTATTGCTTTCCCTATGTTTCTGGCACCAGACTCACTGCTACCTCAGTATGATCTGCAAACTTAACATCACCATCTGCTACCACTCAAGTGGTACAACTCTTTCCCACCATTCCTGATGTTTGATGTGCCAAAAGCAGAAATTTTAGAATTTGTCAGTGCTTTGAAATAGGAAAGTGCTAAACCACATCAGTTTTATGTCCATTCTCTTCTTAACACTTGCATAACCTGATCTGGATTTTGGAGATCTCTGATTCTATAGAAAGTTTAAAAAGAAAAAAGAAAAAAAAATCAGGATGCAAAGGTCACTCTGGGGATGTATATTTATGGCATATCTTTGTGGTGATTGCTGCAAGACACGCCCCTCATGTATTCCTACTGACTCCAGCATAGCAGAAAGATAAAAAAGAAACACTTGTCTTAAATGATAAGAAACAGTGAATCATATCCTTGCCAATACTGAATGGCAACAGTTGATGTAAACACAGAGGACTTCAGCAGGAATGTTAGCATTGGAAAAAAACTTAAATGAAAATGCCATCCATAGAAAGATGGAATAAATTGTAAGTAAGCCTGAAAGAAAATTTACAATGACTGTGTTTCCACTGAAACCTGCCCATATGGCAAAACAGAAAGACTGAAAGAACAGAAGAGGATTTTGAAGACAAAACTTTAATAATAGTAAACTGATTGTCCTTCTTCCATGTCTACACCTACTCTTGTCCTACCTGTTGATGACCATGAAGGGGACAGTAAATGAAGGCTGTTGACCCAACTATGTGAGGAAGGGAATATGGAAACACATTTATATCCTCTAACAAGTGCAAGACCATCCCATTCATGCTCTTAACGCATCTCTAAATAAGTTTCCAGATATATTTTCTACAATCTCTTCAATCTGATAGGAAAATAAAGCAAAACAGAAAATCTTACGATGATCCAATAGTTTTGAGTTAAAAGGACAAGATCCTGAGAAATATAGTCTAATGGCAAGGCCCTTCTCCAGGCGAGGGACTGGACCAGATGACCCCCAGAAGTCCTTCTTATAACTCTAATCAGAAAATGCTGTATTGCCTTCTCTTACTACCAAAGAAACATACACTGGAAAGGGACATTTGTTGCTTGAATGTTCATACATTGACAAGAAGAGTGGGAAGTTACTATTCTGGCCATGAATATGGGTGGTGCCCATACCCAGTGAGACAAAATGACTGCCAAAACCCGTATTGTGTGCTTCCAGCACATGATAAAGAAGGGAATAATAATGGATCAAGTGGTCAGTTATACTTCCTATTCCTGGTATTCAAGTATCATAATATAATATTCAAGTATCATAATGATAAATAATAGAAATAATAAATAAAACATTGCCCTCTTCATTTTCAGACACCTCGTTTTTTTGCACTCAAGAAAAATAAAGTAAAAAGCATTTCAATAAATTTGTCTTGATGGTATCCCTCATATTGGTTTGTTCAGTATGTGCTGTGGTAAGCAGTATGCAGTGGCAAGAGATGACCTCCCATTTACTTTGTCCTGTGTCCCAGTTCACAAGTAGCTGCCAAAAAGCAGGGCAATCTGCACCTGAGTGTGCCAAGGCTGGAGGAATTGTTTGTAGTACAGTGTAAGACACACAAAAGAAGACACACCTTGCTAAGCCTCCCAGAAAAGTAAAAATAATATTTCTTTTGGAATTTGAACGAGAAAATGAGTGGCTATTGCAGTGCAGGAAACTACTAAAAAGTTGTTGGCTTGACAGAAAGCTGATGTTGGGCAGAGAGGCAATTGACTGTCATTCCTTCTTTTTTATTCTGTCATTCCTGCCTAGTACATTGGTGTTTTCTATTTAAGAACAGCTAATCCTTCCTAGCATGCTGAAAATACACTTGCTGTTCTTGACAGACTCATTTTAATTAAGCCATACAGAAAGCGCACCTCCTGACTGGTTGATCTGAGGTATCATATTCCCTGACAAAATTATTTCTACCTGAGGAGAATCCACGTGATTTAGATACAAAGAAATGAATACCTGGACCTAGAAATAAAATCTTGCCCTATGCTTGGATCTAGATCTATTGAAGTGGATAGAAGGCTTACATTAGAATTATCCCTTCAGATCTGGAAAGCACCTGTAAGGCTTTGGATAAAATTAAAACAACTACCCCATCTTCAAATATTTCTCCAAACTGGAAGAATACTGGCTGACGTGCTAGAGGCTGAGGAGAATGAACTGTCCAGCCTGAAATACAACTGTTTTACTTACTCTGTGTTATCTACCCTCCCTCAGGGAACAGATCCTCTCTGTAGGTACTTCTGGCTTCACCCAGATGCTATAGAAATCCCAGAAATAATGGATCTGTCCCCTCAGCTTGCTCAGTGTCAAACCTTGCTTCTGAGAAATAACTTCACATGAAAAGCTGCACAAAAAGAATTTGTAGGTGAAACTTTTCCCTTTCCCAACTGAGCCTCCTAGACCAAATCAGTTTTTCTGCAGGATCTAACAGAATACAAAAGAATTGGCAAAAGGCATTTGGACAAATATTACCGGACCTCGGCAGATATGTTAATATTGGTAATTCAACATTTCTGGCTATCTTGGGTCTGGGAAGCCCTGTCAACCATTTCAATTCCTTTAGAGAGAGCCAAGGAGACAGTCCCATGACATTACCCAGTGATCAATGTAGTGTGTAGCTGTAGCTGGAACTGAAGTCCCATTCTGGGGACTCAGAGTGTGACAAAATTGCTGCTGGGCCCACTTGGCTAAACAGCACACATTCAACAGGGCCTCCTGCAGCAAGTGCTGATCTCTGTGCGTTTGCTTTGTTGGAATGAAACATGCATATGCACATATAGAAGTGAAGGCCACAGCCTTCTGAAATCACTGAGAGTCCTCCCACTGTTTCCATGAAGTTTTAGAGCTGTTCCAATAGGTTGTTCACTCGTTTTGAGAAAACATGCACACAAACAAGGTAATTTCTGCCCTGGGCTTTGCAAATGCATTCTTCTGCTCAGTGTGACATTTCTTGTGTATAGTACAAATTCCTCAGGTTCCTACCCATATATCTTTTCTAGTATTCATCTCAGAAAGACCTTAAATGAGATCATGTTTTTAGCTACAACTTTTATACAAAAGATTAAATAATCATAAAATCAGTTTGAGCTCCAGGAAATCTGAGGCTCTTTTTTGTCTCCTGACCATCAAAACCTCATCCTGAAGTCTGCCTTCCTATGCTCTCTTCAAGGATCTTTGGAGGATGGACAGATGTCATATTTTGATATAATAAATTAAGCTTTCTAATATATACAGCTGAAAAGACTGCTTGATAACTTTGTAAGATAGGCAATTATATCCACACAGCCATGCTGTGATAGGCAGATGAATTAAATTGCCCTGCCTTTTAATATAAAGATCAAGTAGGAGGAAATTGCCAAATAGATCTCATACTGAATCTTCTGGGTGTGAAATTTTAACTCATTGTGGTTGCTATTCCTGGTTATTTTTGATCACAATTATTTTCTTCAATATTATATTTGCACAAAACTACACAACTCAATGATTTACAGAAAGGGAGAATGGACAGAAAGTTGATGTTCAGTTCTGTGCCTCTAAGGCTTCAACTGATCACAGATGCAGCAGATATCACAGTGATTTACCTGTGTGAACCTTGTTAGCTCTGTGAAGCTTATAGTTATTCAAATGAAAAAATTTTACAAATTTCACAGAATGAAAAAATTACATGAGAGCCTTGAGTCTCTGTTTTCCTCACATTTACTGATAACCCAAATTTTGCCACGTCTAGATTCTTCAACATTGAAATTAAGTGGAAAATGTAGTTTGGCAGATAACTAATGGTTTTGCCATTTGCAAGAAGAGTGGCTCTAGGTAGGAAAAAAAATTATGTTAATAGTTTATATTCAGCATTCTCAGCAAACCAATTTGGCTTTCAAGTTTGGCATGGCTGGTTTAACATCATACTGATGGATTTTTTGCAGCTAGAAGAACCAGTGCTATTGAACATTTCCTTTTCCTGTGTTTCATAAATATATCATGCTTTCCCATTTTCTGTACTGATAAAGAATAGTATGATTGTTTTCAATATTTTGAAAATTTACATCTATTTCTTATTAAATTACCAGAGGCTAGTTCACGTTTTGTTTTAACATGAAGTCCTTGGAGAAAATACTCATTCAAATGGTTATTTTCCTATATGCATTATGCTTTCAACACCTTGGATCTCAAACCAGGAAAGTTATATTAAACATTTCTATGTTCCTATTGCAATGGGAAAACTGCAAGGATCGGAGCTCAGGTACCATTGTTTTTGCACCAGGAGTTAATAAGCAGTAGGTGAGAAATAAAGGACAGAGCAATCCATATGGAGAAAACGGTAGATCTTTTTTGAAGCACCCAGAATAACTCAGCTAGCTTTATTTACAAAAGACAGGAATTATTTCTACAAAGTCCTTCTGTTCTACGAGTGCTGTGGCACTTTTCTTGAACCAAGAGATCTTGGGGTAGACTATCTGGGGGGGACAGGGGTGGGAAAGACTGCTGTTCCTGCAGAAAATCCATGCAGCTCTGCTTTAAATGCTGCTCCTGCTTGGGAGATGCACTCCCATTTTGCTGTTGATGGGTGTTTCTTCAGTGACAAAGGTGAACCCTGAGCTGTGAAGTCGGCAACCTGGGGCAATCACAGAGAAAAAAGGACTACTGATAAACAGTGAAACCTGTTGAACCAGTACCCCAGGAAAAGTAAGAGATGCTATCATCAATCGTTCCACAGCAAAAAAAAAGGATCTGAAACTCAGGTTTTGGCATATAAACATAGACACAAATATTCTTAAAAGAGGTAAGCCTATGTTCTCAGATACCTCGAATTTGAAAATTCCTTCTCTATAGGGGTTTGAGGACATGAATATCATCAAGTAATCACTTTTATACAGGTGGGGGGCTTTTTCAGATTCTTGGAAAGGGTGCTTTGGCAAGATCTGACAAGCTGTCTGCAAAGCCAAACACTGAAAACTAAACTTTCAAGGGAAAGCATTTCAATGAAAGACAAATGTAGACATTTCAATTTCAATGCAAGTTTTGACACTCAGTCAAAAAGTTGGATAGTAGTCAGCATTTTGTACCCTACCTAAATCAAAATCCAAAGGCAAAGTCCTGTCCAGGAATCTGACTAAGATTGCTCTGAGACCTCCTTCTAAGGCCATCAGGCCCAATTGAAAATGTACTTGTTATTTGCATAATAGTACTGGCGTGCACTGATCCTTGTAATGACTCAAACATAGAGGAAACGTACAGGTAAATGACTCATGGTAGAGGAAAATCTGAGTTTGGTTCTCTGTTATCCTAAAAGTTTCTCCCGCTTAGAGCACTAGGGTACAGGAAAGAGAGATCATATCTACTGAAACTATGAGTGTGGCAGACAGCACAGCTCTACAAACTTGTGGGTAAGGGCAAGAGTGGACAAAAGAGGCCCTGGCTTCCTGGTCCAGATGCATAAATTTAATCTGCAAGAATTGACTTGAGAAATCATCATGTCTATTTAATTTTTTAATCACAGGATCACAGAAAATGCCAAGTTGGAAAGGACTGACAAGGATCGTCAAAATTCAGCTCCTGGGGCTGTACAGAACCATCCCCAAGAGTCACACCATGTGCCCAAGAACGTTGTCCGAATGCTTCTTGAACTCTGTCAGGCTGGTGCTGTGACCACTTCCCTGGGGAGCCTGTGCCAGTGCCCAACCACCCTCTGGGTAAAGAACCTTCTTAATATCCAGCCTAAACTTCCCCTCACACAATTTCAGGCCATTACCTCAGATAGTGTCACTGGTCACCACAGAGAACAGAGCAACGGCTGCCCCTCCACTTCCCCTTGTGAGGAAGTTGCAGACTGTGATGAGGTCTCCCCTCCATCTCCTCCAGGCTGAACAGACCAAGTGACCTCAGCCACTCCTCATACAGCTTCCCCTCAAGGCCCTTCACCATGTTTGTAACTCTCCTTTGAACACTCTCCAATAGTTTAATGTCTTTTATATTGTGGCACCCAAAACTGCCCCCAGCAGTCGAGGTGGGGCCGCCCCAGTGCAGAGCAGAGGGGACAATCCCCTCCCTTGCCCGACTGGTGATGCTGTGCCTGATGCCCCCCAGGACACCCTAGCTTGGCCCTCCTGGCTGCCAGGGCACTGCTGACTGCAACTCACTTTAATTTAATAGTAAGGTAGAGCAGCAGATGGGGAAAAATAGTGAAAGACACAAAGAAATCTAGACTTATTTTGAAAAATGGATTGTGAAGAACCCCATGACGTTTGACAGCAGAAGCTGATACTTCTCTTATTTTCAGGGACTGGAATTCATATCTCTGGAGAGAGCAGGCACATGGGTGAAGCTGGGCCTTTCTGCCTCTGCATACCTGTGAACCTGCTAGCCCCTGAAAAAAAGATGCTAGATTTTAGTTCTTGTTTTAATTCCTCTTGCTTAATGGAGGCCAGGTATTAGTCTGGGCTGCTTGTTTAGATGCTCAGTTTAAACACTCAATCATTAACTGATTTCTTGAGAAGAAGAAACCAAATAGGAAAAGCTATGCATTTTAAATATTGACTCAAGCATGGCATTCTTGATTTCTCTGAGGGCCAGGGAGATTATTCAAAGCATTTAAGGTAAAAAGAAAAGTCACTTTTACAACTGATCTGAAAATCCAAGTAAGTCAAGTGAAAAAAAATCAAAAAGAATCAAATAGAACAAAATCTCTTTTTTTTTTTTTGCCTCAGGTTATTTGATAATAAAATCCTATGACGGGTACATAGTGATTTGCAATAATGATCTGGAGTCTCTTTTATGCTTGTTCCATACATGAGAAGGACCACGGAAATTAATGGATCCAACCAACTGAAGTGTAGGCCCATGGGATCAGGCCTTTGATCAGCAGTATTTACTTCTTTTTGGAATGTACAAGATTTTGGAGGGGTGGGGTGCAGCAGGGAGGTAAATACCAGAGGAGAAAATACCATAGGACTGGGAAGGTCATCTAAATAAATCATAACTAATGAGGCATCTGCTATTAAAAATAAATCATCATCACTTTGTCACTATCCAATTTCCCATTAAATTAGTTTCTGGATACGACATCAGGTTCAATCTTTTCCTATAAGCATTGATGCTTTATTATTGTAAAATGTGAGCACTGGAAGAATGAGAATGGTTGATGTACATTAGTAATCAGACTCAGTAATCAGACTGCTTGAAAAGGTGTTCCTTTTGGTGTGTTGCCATTCCTTCTGCCGTTTATGATATACGAAACATAAACCAAACAGTTAACTCCTACCTCTGCACTTTTGACAAGGCAGTGGATTCTTCACATGAGTAAATACTGGTTGACTTTTTTAAACTTGTATACACTGTTAGTAGAAAAACAATACTATAACAAAGACTGTCAATCCAAGAATTTCATTGCAATCTAACAATTCTATCTTAATTAAAATGTCTCCCTGGAGAGAGTAATTTTCCCTCAAAACACTGCTCAGATGTGCTGGATGGCATTATCTTCCTAGGAATAATTTAATAAAATGCTATCAATATCATTGCCTTACCAGTTAATCTACTTTTGTTTGTTCCCTTGTGTCCTCATGGCAGGTTTCTTATTTCATTTGGAGTTACATTTCACTGAACTATAAAAAAGAGTTATATAAATGCAGTAATTCAGTTTTATCAGTTCCTGGTGTTTGTATAACGAACGCATTAATGGTTCCCTTTCTCAGTGGCAGGATAGGCTCACATACAACAAGAGCTCCTCCAAATTTAAACCAGGCAAAACACAGAACAGGATTTGGCCCATCATATAGTTAGGTTGTACTTTTATAGTTAAGAGAGTAATTGTTAGCATGTGACAGTTGCAGCAACACTGAGGAAAGGGCTTTGCTTGATTAACTGTACCAAGACTGTCATATTAGATGGGTGGTTGAGGGTGTGCTTCTGTCCCTGGCACTCCCTCTCTGAAATTACTGGTTTCAAAAGCCAGCCTTGGACAGCATGCAACTGTGTGCACAATAGGTATAAGGAAACTCAGGTATAAGGAAACTCCAGGTATAAGGAAACTCAGTGGGACTGGTACAGGCCAGGAATTGTGTTACAATTTCATTGAGACTGGTTTCCATTGCCTCATAAACCTGCAGCTTCAGCAGTGCCTGAATTTTCCATCTCAGGGGAAATGAATTTGCATTGTACCTTACCCACAAAGGGTGATTACCCTACTGAGCAAATAGCTTTTGCCACTTCAGTGTAGCTGCTCACAAATGGGGCTGCTAAACCTTGCCATACCCCTATGGTCTGATTCACAGTTGATTGTGACCTTTTAAGACCTTTTTTAATAGTCTGCAAGCCCATAGTCATCAGCCATCTGTACCTTAATCCCCAGGCACAGTTCAGCCCAGTGAACTTCCAGGGCTGAAGCTGACTGCTTCATTTCTTCTCTGTTTGTCTTACATCTTGTTCAGCATCTAAAAACACATCACAACTTTAAGCTCATGAAAGCACAAGAGATTTGCCAGCTGCAGTCCCACACTTAATTTTTCCTGCATTCTCATTTTCTTCAATTTCTCCACAGCATGCAAGACACAGGCAGCACACCCATCATTTTCCAGAATACTTTGCTTGACACAGCATGGGGAAACCTTGAGCATACTTTGGTGCTGCACTTTTAAAACACACGAAGCAATGTTGGAAACTTTGGTGTGAGTTCAATTCATGTCACACGGACTGATGAGAAATGACCTCTTGGTTGGGGCTAAACATCAATGAAAACTAAAATTTGCAGTTAATTTCTGCAATCCTGTTCTTCTAGTATGGCTGGGGCTTCCCCTTTGACACTCCTGAATCACATTTGCTAAGGTTCAAAATGAAATCTACGTTAGTGAGAAAGTTGATGCTGTAGTTTGCAAGAAGCATGTACTTCTTTGCATTGATAAGACAACGTGAAACTATTGTATGCAGCATGTCAACAAATTGCCTGGGAGAAGGATAGGCTATTTTACATGAAAAGCAATTGTTACTCTGCAGCTTTAAGAGCCTTAAGACATGAGCATTATTTGGTTCTTTAAATAAGTCATTGAAAATCCTATCAAAAACATCCTTTACCAGAAGGAATAAAACTTTAAATTAAATAAAAGGAGTGAAATTTATTCTGAACAGACAGAGAGCAACTAGAAGCCAGTCATGCTTCAGATCATCAGAAGACTGAGAAAGACATTTCAGAAGAGAAGCAAAGTCCTCTTTCTTACAAAGTCAACTTCTGCTCACTCTCAGTGACAGATTTGGACAAGGCTGCCTTAAGGTAGATAATCCCAAGGCTGTGGTTTCAAAGGTATCTTCCACCCATAAATACTTATTTTGAGAGGAACCCAGCGACTCGAAGTGAGCAGCTCTGCTTTTCTTGGCTCAGGACACTCTGAATAATTTCTTGCCTGCATTGTACAAAATTCCTTCCCAAAACAAGCTGTTCCTTTGGAACTAGTGACACAGAGTTCATCAGCAGATGGAAGTCAGGACCCTTGCCAATTTTCTTATTCGAACAATTGCTTTCACCATAAAAGAAGACAAGAAAGAGAATATTACAAATTTTCATTAAAAATTTCTAAAGCTTGTATTCAGAAAAGTCAATGTTTTACTTTGGGTTGAGTCATATTAATATGAATTTATCTGAGCTACTCAGGTGTCTTTGAAAAGCTGTGCTTCAAGTGCTGAATAGCTCTGTTCACTCAGGCTTCCCAGCTGGACAATGTTTTGTGTATTCTGGGTTGGGCCACGGTTTTAGTGCAATGCACAGGGCTAGGTAGTCCCATACCCCAGCCTAGTCCATATGAAACATCCTTGGTGTCACTCTCTTGGATTAACCAGTGAAAAGCAAATGTGTGGATTAGGTTTTCAGAGGAGGCAGAACAAATCTTTTCAGAAGATATTACAAATATGGGAAAAATACTATGTTGAGAGAGATAAAACAAAAAGGGATTTGAATGATCTGTTAGGGAAACACAAGTACAAAGCAGCTACTGAAGCTGCTGGAGAAAACTTCTACATGTTCAGAAGACACGTAACATACTTCTGCAGTACCCATCCCTGTTTTACATGGACTGGGCCCCGAGGATGAGGATTTACCCTCTAGCCCCCATCTCCTTTAACTGCTGATTTGGACTGTATGAATGGAAATTTAGTCTTGTGTAAAGCAACACTAGTGGTGCTTCAAGGCTGCAGGTTATTCAATGAACCTGGTATGTCTGTGGGAAAATGAATCTGTTTCTGTAAACCAGGAAAAATAAAGCACCTAGAAAAATCTCTTTGTGAAGTTTGGAACATGACCCACTAAGTTTGATTTTGCTTGTTTTGTGGCGCTCCCAGGAGCTTTGTTTTGTCTAGAGTTTGGTATTAAGTACTCTAATCGTGACTGTAGATGGGCCTTTTTAATTTGCATAATCTTCTCATGGGACTACAGCTGCTAATTTGGTGATTAATTATCCATATTACACACTGTTTATTTGACCATGCCTAGATTAATTTCTCTTTCCAAGCAAATCACATTCAGATATGAATTTGCATATCTTGATTACATTTTAATGCCTTGGCTATCATTGTTTCTTCCCTGGGTACCTCATGAGATTAGAGCAGAGTGCTCAAGCAGGGAATGATGGAATGTCTTAGATGACATTGTGTATCACTGGACAGACCATGCACATAACTCCATGTTAATGGCAGAATTGTTCCTTTTACTACCAGGGAGGTTATGACACATAGACTGCAGGTCCTTTGCTAGTTTTGTGACACTATTTCTTCAGGTGATATGAAGAAAATAGCTTATTTATGCTTAAAAATTTAAAAGATATTGATGTTCATAGATTTTCATCTACACTTGAGCTTTCCAAATTTTTTCCACCTTTTTAGGAAGAATAAAGATATGTAAAGCTTCTCCCTAATTTAACAGTAGAAGTCACTGTTATAGGATATATATTTTGAGAACCAGGTTCAGCATGCCACATGGAAAACCACTGAATATATTCCAATAAAAAACAGAAAAACAATTTGTTCCTGATGTGATTTTCTAAGACAAATTTTTGCAGGAATTGCGTTCTAATGCAGTTGTAATCTGTGCAAACAACAGGAAAAATTATTTGTTTATTCATAAAAAACTCTCCAAGGATCACTCTACTATTCCAGCAGGCAACCAGGAAATTCTCTTTATAAGGCAAACTGCTTATCCTGAATAACGACAGGTTATATTTGGAATTTTGTGTGTCTCTTTGATTTACTTATACAGCACATGCACTACAGAGGCGCTACAGGTAGGTATAGTCTTAAAAATAGAATAATATTGGTTGTATAAAGCATGAATTTTTATAGTTCTTATGATTAAAAAGAGCGTTCTCCTATGCACATTTGTCTATTTCATCGCAGCAATGATCTGTACACAATATAAATTACTAAATGCGGTACATCACTGTTACAATGGTAATTAGTTCCATCATTCTTTACCAGAAAATTAAGGCATAAAAATACACTGAGCTCACCAAACTTGTGGTTACACACAAGCTCACTTGGGAAGGGAGAAGAATGTGAAATACATTAACTTATAGGAATCATTAACACTAAGTCTGTTTTACCTCTTCTAAGCTGTCCTCCAACACTACTTGTATTCAGGAAAAGAAAGCTAGCAAGTAAAACTGTAACTGCTAAAGCTTGATGAACCAAACATATTCTGATCTTTTGGAGGGGAGTTATTTGTGTGTTTAGAGCATTTCATCACCACACGAAAGTCAATGACTCCTACCCACAGAACATTTCAAGAAGTATGTCAAAATATTGGGAGCCTGACCCTAAAAACACGTCCCTGTTAAAATCAATTTGATTATTCATATGAGTGAAGTTTTCACATGTGTTAGTATTTGCTGTAGCAGACCCTTGACCTTTGGCTTTACAGGAAGACAACACAGTTGTCATGATTTCACAATATAAATAGACACTATTAAAAGACTCAAAGTAACAGCGTAGGCTTACTGGGATTAAAAACAAAGCATCATCAATGTTTATGGGTATCACAAATAAAGGGAAAATTCAAGTTCATGTGAGCTCTGCACATTTTTTGTTTGAAGTCCAAGTTCATGGACTCTGCAGCTCTCGTCATGAAATGCCTGCCAACACTTACATGCATATTCCCCTATCAGTTTGATCCTCCTTTTAAAAACAAAACTGTGTTTTGTTGCACAATGAAGATGAAAAACAAATTAAACCAGAATTAATGCTCCCTAGGGAATGAAAATCAGCTTTGGAAATTGCCTACAAACTTTTAATCATTATATTTTAGGTTACAAGACTTTCAAAAGCCAAAGAAACATTTAAAACAAGGAGTGGGAGGGAGACTACGTCATGAAGCCCCCAAACACAATAAACAAAGCTGCTGGCAAACTTGATGGCTTTCTCTTTCCAAAACAGTGTTCTTTGTGTTCTTGTCCTCAGTGAGGCATGAAGGGTTTGGATGAAATTCTTGCCACATTGAAACCAATGTTATAAACTATCAATTTTCAGCCAAAACGTCATCCTCGGTATTAAATTAACAGAAAGAAAGGGGAAGAAAATGATGGCCAAACAGGCCCATAGCACACGAAGCAGAGCTTGTTGTGGGCTGCAGCCACCAGCTGGGGATGATCTACTGGCCCCTAGGCTTGACCCTGCTGAACAGGGGTTCACCCTGGTCCCTGCTGCTGCTGGCATGGCCCAGAGCCTTGCACAACCATGGCAGCTGCTCCAACCCTTCCTGGCGTCACTGCTCCAACCAGCAGCAGCTCCTCTTGGCAAGTGTGCTTTGCCAGCTTAGGAGGAGCAAACAGGGAGGAGGGCCCTAATAAAGAGCTCTGCTGAACTTGGAGACACTTGGGAAATTGTGCTAGAGGAGGCTCTGAATCTTCTCAGCTGGCAGTCGCCCTCAAGCCCCCACATGTACTTGGGCTGGTCCTGGCCATGGGATGTACAGCATGAGTGATGCAGTAATGTTCTATGCTGCTGTCAAACCTATGCCCCCCAGCTGAGGAGAAGCTTCCCAGAAGAATCTTATTCACATTCTTTCCCTACCTGTAACTCACTGAGAGAGAATTGCAATGATAGAAGTCACTTTGAAGTCACACTAGTCTAAAAACAAGCGGGTCTGAGAGACCCTCAGATAAGAGTTTTTCTGTCAGACTTCAAGACAAGAGGTGAGTTTTACTCTCCTTCCAGGAGTAACTCTCCAGATGACATTGCAGCTTGAATTTGACCAAGCTATTCTTATGTGACAAAACTAGGAGGGCGTTCAGTAAGAAAGCAATGAAAAATAGTCCATTTTTAAGGGGAAAAGTTGAAGAGGAAAAGAATTCCCACCAAAATCAAATCACTCTACCAAACAATTCAAATGTTTGTTTGAGTGAGATATCCTGCCTGGAGCCAGTGAATATTGCTCTTTCTGGTGTTATAAATTGGGTGTGTATTTATTACTTGAATGTGTTCCTTAGCACTATGTTACTTCTGATAAAAAAAGGAAAATTATAGAAATTACTGTATATGGAAGAAATTAAGAATGTTTTTCCAAATGCCCTGGAACTTTTCATTACCTCTCACGGACTAGGTTGGAAGTACTCCCACTGTATTTTTATGACATGTAGTAAGTGTACCTGCCTCTAGCACAGGCACAAGGGTGTGCCTGTAACTTTGAGTCTAACTACTGCTATTTACAAATCAGCATGATGATAAACATTAAAAGTCAAAGGCACTTCAGTGAAATTCTGTCAAAATTTAATATGCAGTCTTGTGGTGTTTTTCCCTTTATATTTTGTATATTTTACTTAGAAAATTTTCTCTCTACTGCTGCTCTGATTATACTCACATACAACATATGAAATCTTGTATTTACCTCAGCCCACTTTGAGCAAAACTTTGATAGACATCTTTAAAGTCTCCAGATTTATGTACATGTTAATGTTTCTGTATGAGAAAGACCATTTTTGGGTGGTAGCTTCTATCAATTGCATCTGTGCACAACTTTCTTTTATGTTGTGGCTTCTTTCAGTTTTTAAAGCATTAGCACTCTGTCTAAGAAAGTGTTCCTTTGAACTAGCACATACCCTTATAACCTTTGTAAGCAGTTCTCTCTTGTGAATTATCTCAGACATATTTCAGAAATTTTGTCCTGGCAAATGGTCTACTAAGGAGTGGGAAATGTATAAAAACATGTGGATGCCATCCTGTGTTAGAGTTCAACTTGTTGGAATCAACTGACATTCTATATGAATTAATCTTTTGAACAGTTATTCACAAATGGCAAATCACAGAATCCCAGAAAGGGTCAGGTTGGAAGGGACCACAGAGGGTCATCTGGTCTAACCTCCCTCCAGCAGGGTCATCCCAGAGCACTTGACACAAGATTGTGAACAGATAGTTCTTAAATAGCTCCAGTTAGGAAGACTCCACAACCTCTCTGCGTGATTTGTTCCAGTGCTCAGTCACATGTACAGTGAAGAAGTTCTTCCTCATGTTCAGGTGGAACTTCTTGTGCATCAGTTCCTGCCCATTTCTCTTGTCCTATTGCTTGGAAACACTGAGCAGAGCCTGGAAAACTCCTCTGGACACGCTTCCTTCAGACACTCACAGGCGTTGTTGGGGTCCCCTCTCAGTCATCTCTTCTTGGGGCCAAACAGGCCCAGCTGCTTCAGTCTTACCTCATAAGAGACAAGCTCCCAGTCCCTTTGTCACCCTCTGCTGCACCCTCTCCAGGAACTCCATGTCTCTCTCTTGTCCTGAGGAGTCCAGAACTGGACACTGCACTCCAGATATACATGACCAGGGCTGAGTAATGGCAGGATCACCCCCCTCGACTTGCTGGAATGTTCTTCCTAATGCACCCCTGGATACCATTGGCTTTCCTGGCCATAAGGGTGCTGCTGCCTCATGGACAGCTTGTTGTCCACCAGGACCCCCAGGTCTTTTCATTTCTGAGTCATATTCTCAACAGAAGGAAGATACCACATATTTTAATTACATTTCCATATTATTCATTGGATTAAAATATGCAGTTATTTTATACTAGCAAAACTATTTTTTTTAATGTTTAACATTAATGACTTGCATTCCTAAAAATCAAGTTAGTCATTACTAAGAATATGTTTACAGGGTATTTTTATACAAAATTAATGAAAGAAAACAAAGCTGGTTGGATGGTAAAAGTAAATAAATATAGATTGTAATGAATAACAGCAACAAGGTTGTTTTATGTCTGCACTTGGGACAATGGTGCTATTAAAAACAAGAGTCTGGGAGATTTATGGAGAACAGCCCTTCGGAAAAAATGTCAACAGAGCCAAAACTGAGTGCATGGGTTATTCACCACAGTAGATTAAAAGGAATGTCTGCCTAAGAGTTGATAAGTGCCTGTAGGATTATTCAGCATCCTTCTTCATCTCTCTCTTAATCAGGGTGAAATTAAATCTTCTGCTAATCACTATAAGACCCCGCTGGATTCTGAGCTATCTGATGAGCAGTGGACATGACCTGACAAGTCTTCCTAGGGAAGAAATATTCCCTGCAGTCTGCAACCAAACTCCTATCGACCAAATCAGGGTCAGAGTTGCAGGTGATGTAGTCTCCTCTGCCTTCCTTTGCTCCTCCTTCTGATTGAGGTGATGTGGAGCAGCACTGCGACCTCATCACTGATGATGGGAACTATGAGGTGTGTGTGTACCAAGCCTTTTTTCTGACGTCTTCCTAGCTCTTCTTTCTGGTTTGCTAAGTCACTTACCTGCAGAGAAGTGCTGTATGCTGAATTTAGAAACTTACCTTTAAATTTACCTTTCCTTGAAAGCCAGCTCTTGGGTAACCTGCCATGGTCCATCAGCCCAATGGGCTTCCCCATGCTCTTGGAAGAGAGCTCTTGGTCAAGCAGGAAAGCCCAGGCTGCATGGGATGAGAACCTTTTTCTGCTCCCCGGCCCCTGCTGCTGGCTCCTGGAGAGCTCCCGTGGGGACCATAACCCATCAGCCTTGGCAAAGCCCTGGCTGGTGCCCCAGGAGATGCAAAGCTGCTCCTTTCAGAGTGGAACCTGGATGCCTTAGGCAAGGCTCTTCTGGCACCCCCCTGGCTGTGGAGGACATCAGCTGTGGCCAACCACCCGAAAGTCTCAGACTGTCCAGGACAGTCCTGACACAATAGGTCTTGAGATTCTACAGCAATGAAGATGAGGAAGCTTTCATTCCCCTAGCTCCCCTTTCCACCAAAATTGATAGTCTGGAGACAGCTTGAGAGCTGTAGCAAGTGGGTGATGAACTGCAGCTAATTGCTCTATACCTGTTAAATCCACACTTGCCTGCCCCCAGGTAAACTCCCTGTGTTATCCTCCCACAAACCGTCCTGCTTTGGAAATACCGAAGGTGGAGGAGCAGTGTGTGAATATTTTTAAAAGCTTGCTGATAACTTGTGGGCCACAACCATGAAAACATGGTGCCTCCCTCTGTTATATGAATTTCCCTTTAAATTTTGTCAAAAGTTTCATATATCTGTCAAAGCTAGTGATGTATTTCCCCTGAACTGTTGCTCTGCCAAATTAGTCAACATTTCTGCATAAGTATTCTGATGCTGATTCAGCAAGTAATTAACCAGCTACCTCAAGGTCTTCTAAATCAAGAACTTTGTGCTGATGGAAGAGCATTGTAAGTGCCTGAGTTAATTTTAACCTAATGTACACATCTGCATTTCTTTCATACTTTCTCAAGCTTAAAAGACATTAATTTTTGTCTTCTTGAGGCAGAGAAATAAGTGTTCATACGTAGTGATGGTCCACCCTGATACAGCCTGAATGACCTTCATGTTTTGCAAATTACATATAAGCAGTGAAACTGGCTCTGATGTAAGAGATCCCTTTTTGAAATGTGCCAAATATTGACCTTGGGCATACACAGTAGCAGTGCAAGGAAAATGGAATACTAGAATTTGAGAATAAATAAACAACTTACACCACAACAGAAGAGGTCAATAAATGTTAGCAAGAGACAGAAAATTATTTTGATTTAAATATGGAAATCAAATTATTGTATGAACCGTGCTAGAAGAGAAACTTGTTTTAGATAAGTAAATATCCTTTCTGTCACATTCCCTGAAGTATACAAATACTGAATAATGCAGCTGGTGTGTTGTTCCTATAAATTTCTCTAGAACAATGCTGTACTTCCAAATAGGGACAGCCTGGCCTCTTTAATGTAAGAGATCACTTTATTAGCACAGAGAGATCACTTACTTGGCAAGCCAGGCATGCTTTTCATTAAACCTGCCTCATAACCCAGATTCTCCAAGGTGACATGGGTTTCAATGCTGAGTGAATTAGAATCATGTTTTGGTCAGAGGATTCAGAGCTGCCTTTGGTGCCTCCTTAGGCTGCCTCAGCAGTGCATGTGCCAGGCATGAGAGCGTGGGTTATGTTGTTCACAATGCTCTATTTAATGCAGTAAATGCCACGAGTCAGACTGGTCAAAACCAGAACTGGGTTGGTTTTTTTTGTGAGTATGTGTTTATTTTTTAATATAATTTGGAATTAATTTTTAACTTTCATGTTTTATTTTTTAATGCTTTCCACTCTCTATTTGACATTCGAAAATTTTAATTTAATTGGAATATAAAACAATATGAAGAAAATTCTCTTCAAAATGGTCTTTGGAAACACTTGTTTCCATGGAACAGGAAATAGGAACCATCTTTCTACCTTTCTAATAATTAACATTCCTTGCTGGGTGAATTGATGGGAGTAAAATGCTTTTGTTGGTGTCAAGGCAGCCCCTTCCAAAGCCGTAAGTAACGTTCCATGAGAAATTTACCTGTCTGTCCTTGAATAATAGTCTGTCATGTTAGCTGACAGATTCAGGTGTCAAGAATCTGGATTGTTTTGATAATATTAAATCCAAAAACTTGGGGACAAATCCAAAACACACTGATTAACAAAATTATGTATTTAAATAAATCAATTTATAACAGTCACAAATATAGTCTGATAAATAGAAGGGATGATACTCTTTCCCTGTAAAGCACCTGGAGCCTAATCTTATTTAACTACAGATACATCTCATAGTATCCTGTTATGTCATATAAATTGGATTTCTGATCCTTTTTGCACATGGTCATGGAAGGTATGTAGGGAGGAGAGTAACAGGTGGAAGGGCACTGTTGTGAGACAATCTTAAAAAACCCTTAGTATTCAATCTAGAAGCTCCCAGAATGAAAAAGAAGTGGAGCCAATATTTAATTACTGTGACTAAAATTATGTATTTCATCACCCGTAAACAAAATTAATCACATTTCTTACGATGAAAAACAATGCAAATGCTTACTTTTGATTTTGAGAATGCCAGAAAATTAGAGTTCCTGTTACATTGTGATTAATTGATTCAGAATGGTTCTTGTTGAGTAATTTTATGCTTAATGAGAGTTTGTTCATTCAATTTGTTATCCATTCTCTTTTCATAGAAACCATCGTGGTCTCGGGTGAAAATTTGTGCTTCATAAAATATAGATCTTTAGAAAAATAAGTTATATTTCCAAGATTAATGAACACCCTTTAGGACAATGCAGTTTCAAAGAATTGAGGTTGATTTATGTGTTTCGAAAAGAAAAAAACTGTTCCAGTGAATTTATACTTTTGCCTACCTGCAAGAATCAGAAAAGTAATCAGAATAGTCTAATAAGAACTGGTATAAGAAATGGTATACAAGCAGTATCTCTGTGAGTCTGTATGTCAGCCTGGAATACACCACACAAATACGCAGTACCCATCCTGTGCCCTGTTTCTGGCAGTTATCAGGAAACTATAATTAGCTAGTGATTAATGATGGGAGGTACACCTGAAGTTGTTAGGACCTGTGGGCATTGGCAGGAACTGTATTTACAGTTTTGCATATTTCTTCTTGTCAAACTGCATTAGGACATAACTTGTCATAGCAGCTTATCCTTCACGACAATTGACAGGATCACACTGTGACACAATGCACAGGGAACAGTGACACACAATATCCCAAACATGACAGCAAAGATGGACTTTGGGAAAACTAAAGCAAACATGTTTCTTGAAAAATGTACATGGAAAGACACCGTGATCAGTAATTTGCAATAAACAGAAACACTCTTCCTCAATGGCTGCAAGGCTACTCAAAGGGATACTGTCCTGCTCTTGCAGACTCACAACTGCATCTTCCCTCTCATGGCTGGGCAGGGAACGTAATTCTCACAAATTTTGGCAAGGGTTGCCAATACTCCTAACCCTTGGCTGCTCACTTATCATGCAATTCCCTTTGTCTTGTACATAATTTGATCTTGCTAGTACATGAAAACTGATGTAATATGCAAGGTCTGCTTTACCTTGTTACTAAGGTGTGCAGTGATCTAACTGGTCTGTGTCTGTTCCTGGTCCACCCCAGGTGCCCTGTAGAGTACTCAGGCATCCATCTACACTCCCTCTTGTCAATTTCCATCCCACACAAAGAAAACTGCTTGATGTGCATAATTTTTCATTGCGATACATGCTGTTACTGTTGTTTACAGCTGATGAAATGGATAGTTTTATTTACAGTAATTAAATATGATCCTTTTCTGGGAGCCATTAAGCTGTTTAAAAGCTGTTTAAAGGAGGTCATCTCACAGCATTCATGCTTCAGCATCTAACAGAATTTATCACACTTGAGGCTGAACTTTTCAGGAGAGGATTAATTCCGTGCTTGCACTGTACCATCCCTGCATGTGGATGCGTTACTCCTCTCAGACCTGCTAAGCTGCAACCTCTTGCTACAAGAAGGAAGGACTTGTTTACCCTGCCCTTGCTCCTTTCTCCAGCCTCAGTGTGAAGAGTTGCAAGCCCATACCCCGAGCTTTGACTTTCTGGGGACAGCAGAAGCAATATGATCCCCTTTTCCTGTAATGTCAGGCAACAAACTCGGCTACACTGTGCCTACAATTTGCTTACCCTAGGCGAGAAACCCTCCTCCAGGAGATCAATTTTTGCAAATGGAATCGTCCTGTGGCAGATGGAAATGGTATGTTCAAAACAGCATCCCACACTCTTTGGTAATGATCCTCTTACCTGTGTGAATTCATTATCTCTGTAGGGACAATACAGAATTGAGTCATGAAATAATCCATGGTTATCTTCAAGGATGACATGAAGCTGCCAGGCATAATGCACTGATTGATGAAGACAGAGTGTTGACAAATTAATATATGATCTGCTCAAATGAAAAGAAAATTCAATTCACGGGCTGAAATAGCATTTAGATAGCATTAAGTATGAGACAGAAACCATCAGTCAGTAAATTCAGCAGTGAGAAGTGTGTCCTATCTGTGGCTTTTCCGGCTTTTGTAAGTTTATTCTACAGATGTAATTATTCACCTACAGTTACGATGTATGTTCTCATTTTTTCACTTGTGACAGTGTTTTAAAAAATGTCTTTTTTAACACACACTCCAAAAAAAAATTCCTTCTCATAAATACGACACATTGCATTTAACATAATACTGAATCATACAACATGTACCTGTGGATGTTTTTTCTATGTATTATTTATATTTTACTAATATTTATATTTAAGACATTTATATTTTGTAACTCATAACACAAAACAAGAAAAACTAAGGAAGGTCTTTTTGCAGATGAGAACCCTGTATAATATTTTGGTAACCAAGTATGCTTACTTTGTTAATCCCTTTGTGTATACATAGATCAATCGCCCTACCAGCCTACTTACAGAAACAGTGTTTTGATTTCAGAGAACCCATTATCATCGAGTCATAGAATCGCAGAATCATAAAATACTGGACTCAGGAGAAAAGACAAGACTCTGGGCTTGTCTCTGCACACAGTTCTGAGACTACTGTTGGACAGAAGGGTAGAATTCCCAGCAATATAAAGATATTTCACCCCAGAATTCCAGTAACTGAAGTTTCAGAATGCACTGGGCTGTGATTTTTTATTAGTTATTGCATTTTTAATGTGAAAAATTGCATCTCATTTTCCCAACTTTTATCCCTTGGACTTTTGCTGAATGTAAACTGCATTAGATATGTAATTGTCTTTAAATGAAGTCACAGATATCCCATCTTGTGCCTTGGAAGGCTTCATAAGTCAAGGAAGAAGGTTCTCACTGAAGTCAATTATTTCAGGTCATGTTAAATAAAGTGTGGCCACTCAGAGAAGACAGTACTGGAAGAAATATCTGACACCACTGAATACATATTCACCAGTGACGAGTAGAAGATTTGGGGGTTTTTTGGTATCCATCTAAATATTTGTTTCTTTATCTGTTTCAATTCAAAATTTCCTAGCTCTCAAAGAAACAAGTCCTTGAATATATACGTTGCTCCAAATCATTCTATGTTGATTAAATGGATTTTATGATTGAAAAATGTAGCTATTGTATAATAATGATTAATACCAATATTATTGCTACTTTTTTGTACATCCTTATAAAAGCGTCTAGGGATTTAATTTTGGCAAAGAAGTGGATGCCTCTACATGTATACCTATGTTATGCTAACAACCTTCCTGCCTGCTCTTACCCAGTGTAGCAGCATTTTTGCTTTGAAGGGCATCTCTAACACTGTCATGAAAAATAAAATCAGTAATAATAAACTTGAAATCTTTGTGTTAACTCCACTGCATAAGTCAGCACACTCAAATTATGACTGGAGCACAAGATAGTTGAGGCTGACCTTATTCTTCTTGATAGAGTTAGGGTCCTCTTAGAGTTAAAGGACATTCAAATTCATTTCCTTAAGGATTTAGACACACTCTTGAAAAAGATTCCAAAATGATATTGACCTATACAGTACTGTATTTTAAGGGATTTATTCTGAATCTGCTTTTTGTGTTGCTTCATATGAAAAGTGTGTTAATGCACTGAAATTGCTGCATAGCTGCAGGAAAAGTGCACTCAAACCTAAAGGTGACATTGAGAAGCAAAACAAAAAGAACAGGGGATTTAAAGTGATAGGCAAAGGTAGAATAGAAAATATCTTGTTCAGAACCTGGTATTTTATGTATGGCCATTAGTTTCACAAGAGGTGATTCAGTGGGAGGACTTTAATCAAGACTGGAACCCCGTGACACCAAGTGCCACAAAGCATGGTCATGTAACACAGCTCCCACCTTAAACAACATCCCATACAGCTAACAAGTAAAATTAGAGTGGAAGGAAGAAAGGAAACAAAACCAGGGCAGGACTGGAACATTCCATGCTAATTCCATCTCTTACAGCTGCCGTCCTAGGATTTGACAAATCCACATATGCCAGTTGTCTCTTTGATTTTGTTTGGTTTTGCCTTGGAAGCCAAATTTGGCGAATTTCAAGACGTCTAGCTTACATCTGATAATAACATTCAGCTATATTTTTTTAAAGTGTCTGAATTTTTTGGAGAAGTGAAGCACCCAGCTCCCAACATTTCCCAGCGAGGTAGTCTTCACAGACCTTTCAGAAGGATGATCACCTTGGTGTCTGCAGTGCTGCTGTAACAAATACCTGATCTAAAAGAAGGTAGGAAACTTCATATGCTGGAATGATCACTGGAACATGCCCTGGCACAAAGTACCTACTGCCAGCTTCATCAAGCTGGAGCCACAACGATACAACACTACCACAAAACTTTGTGATGATCTTCCTAGGTTACATTTGGACCCCGTGGTGGGGTTTACATAAAATAACTACAGATATTGAAAACCTACAGTGCTCAATAAGCCAGCATGAATAATGAATTGTGGAAAAGGGGCACTTGAAGGTATACTTTATCTCACCCAGATGTAGAAGTCCAAAACGGGTGAGGTGAATTTCCATTTTACAGCAAGCCCTATCTGCATTTCAAAGTCCCCTTCAGAAAACTAGTCCATACTACCACTCCTGTGAACATTAACCCAAGCTTGCTACCCACTGGGTGACAAGAGTGCCTGCGTCTCCCTTGTGAATCTACTGGAAGGGGATTTAAATCATGCAAGTGCTAATTTAATAATGATCCTATAAATAGATTGTGCATTACTCACTTGAAGCAATTCAGTACAGTACAAATTTAGGTCAGAAGTAGCTTAAATGAACTGTACCATTCTTGAAACAGAAACCTTCATTTTTCAGCTAATGAACGGTAGATTAGAGGGTTTTTTTAATAATTGGCAAAATACTCACAATTGTCCCCTTTTTAGATATATAATAGGCACCTTGTGATTGCTGTGAACTAGAAGACCCCTTTTAAGGAGTAAGGGGAAAAATCAGCAGCACATTTGTCCCAAACTTCTTTTCCGGTTGCATGTTAATTATGTATGTGTCACTGCCTTCACATATTCACCACCGAGAATAAAGGCAATTAAAAGCTTCTTACGCCAGAGATGCTTGTAGCTATAAAGAGGATATTGTGACCAATATGTGGTAATGAGACCTGTGCTGCTAACGTGGGGGATTTTAACGAAGCAAAAGGATTTAAAAAAATCCATGTATGTTTTGGGTGAGAGGACAAAGAGCCAGAATGACTCAGGATGGTTTGGCTTTTAGGATTTTTCAGGACAGGATGGGAGTGCTGTCATGGGCAGGGGGCTCTGCAGCTGCATGTGACTAGATGACACCGGTGGGTTAGGGGGCTACAGGCACCCCTCTGCCCTGCTATCACATTTTTGGTCACTGTGACACACACTTTTTACTGTTCTGGCATCTGTGGAGAAAAGAGAATCATACCAAGGCTCCCAGTGTGCTCAGTGACCCTGTGGAAGTGGGACTCAGAGGAGATAGCCTGTCTCAGAGCAGGAGGCTGCCTTGAGCTACTCCACAGGAGCCACTGCTGAGGGTTGTACCCTGCATTACATTGTCAAACATGGGGCAAGGACGGCCAGAGACCCAGCCTGGAGGGGTTTCCAAAGAACAGATACCTCCCAAGTCTCCTCTGGTTAACCAAGCCAGGTTCACTCATCCTGTCATACGGTTCCACCATGTTATTAATGTTACAGGCCTGGGAGAAGGTATCAGAGGCAGGTGCTCCCCTTTGAAGTATAATGCCCTGACTCTCCTCTTTGTTGGTTTGCCAGGTCACTGACTGGGGCACTCACATGAAATATTTGGAAAAGGAGCTTAAATCTCCTGGGCAGACAAAAGAATGTAGGCCATTGGCTGAAAAGATAATTTAACAATATGCCTACTAGACAAAGAGTGATCACCACCACACTCTTCTTTGGCTCTGTCTTAAAGGCAAGGGGAATCACAGCTTAATTTTTGGCATGGAATCCAGCCCACAAATCTTCAGTTCCCTCCAGTGTCATCTACGGGGTGGAGGAGTTGGACATGGACTTGCCAGGTCCCACACACGGGATTGATTAGACCGATCTGGCCACATTATGGTTGCTTATGCTTGCAGCTGACCCAGCTGCATCCACCTGGAAAAAAAAAAATCCCAGCACTTCAGGCTAACACAAAACTAAACCCATTTCAAGACTGCAGTTCTGGACTGGTGCACATTTTAGATTTGGCTCAAAGTCAACAAGTAACATGTCAAATCCTGATTTGTATCCCATTATAGCCAGCTCCCAGCAACAAAATTCTCACTGGCTTTAACTAGAAAAGGTTGCAGCTCTCAGTATTGTTGCTTATTTCGGAGCTGTAATGCCATGGGCGACCTTGCCTTGTCATCTCATACATGGGAAAAACATAGTTATGCTGAGGCACCAATAGTAGAAGTGACTGCTGGACAGGCCAATGTTTTCCAAACCATGCTTGCTTAAAGCATAAGTAAATGACAAATAAAATCAACAGATCCCTTTGTTGTGTAAAACTGGAATGGAAAAGAAAGCAGCCCAATTGATCAATGTTATGTTTGGTCTCTCTGGAGTCATTATGCCCGAGGAAAAAAAGAAAAACCCTATCAAAGCCAGAGTTGCATAATGCCCTTCGGGTGATGTTGCTTACAAAGAAAGATATGAATCACTGTTGTTTTTCTACCTGCGAGTTGGACCATTAGCTTTAAAACCTTGTAGAACAAATAAATGCCGCTTCTGTTTCCGTAAACAACCTAAGCTAACATAGAGCTAACTTTTGTTTTACTGCATGATAAAAGAAGCCAAGACAGATAAATAAAAGGAAAGACAGAAAACGTGAATTTGAAGAAACAAATAGGAAGAAATAGTTGATATTCCTGAAAGAGTGCTTTGGCTCATAAAGGATAAAGGTGGGAATGAGTATTTTTCTTTTGTTTATTGGCATAATCCCATGAAAAAGCAAGTACTCAAAATAGTACTGTCCTATCTTTAGAGATGTATTTCATTTTGCCTTCTATGGAAAAGCTGAACAGAAGGGGAGGATCCTGGCTGCTGTCATTTGAAGCTGTTTCAGTCAGAGTGAATAAAAAGCACAGCTGCCAGAAAAGATACAAAGTGTAAAGCCCAAATATTCATTTTCTCATTAAAATGGGGCTTTATTGCTAGTGGATGCAAATAGGCAGGGAGATTAATTTCTCCCTGCATTGAGAAACTAACAATGGAAAGCATCATTCTGGTATCAGTTAATATAAATAAAGCAAAGATTCAATCTCACCACCACAGAGAATGCACTGGTGCGGGTCCAAAGTTCACTGGGGCCAATTTTGAAAAATTCTTGGTAGAATCCCTAGGAGAAATGCCATAATTGTAGAGAGTTCCTCAGAAAAATAAACTAGTCACAATATTTCTATATATCTTTATCCTTCAGGTTTGCAGAATTTAAAGTAAAAATACAGATCGTAGTCAAGATAAGATTTTTAGAAAAGCCTTTATAGCCATAGAAAAATGCGATTTATGCAAAATACAAAACCAAGAAAAACCCTATTGCTGTTTAAATGGTCAAATCTGGCCAAGCTAGTTTAAGGTTAATATCTGATTTTAGTCTACAATAAGCCCAGCAGGGGTGAGCTTTACACGGTTGTGAAATGAATTGCATGGCTGAACTCTTGGCCTTCCCCACAGGGACTAGAAGCCAAGGACTGCTCTGTTCATTGGCCACATGCAGGACGGGACAGAGGTGTCTCTGGGTTCTCCCACATTTAATAACCAGCTGCTAGCTGAGAATACAGAATGAGATGCCTGCAATCATTTAAAAAGGAGAATTAGGTAACTCAGGATGGCAATCCAATCAAACCCACATACTGTGCTGCCTAGGGCTAGGAAGCAAGAATAACTCTTCCGGCACACTCCTGGGATGTGTGTCTGAAGCTGCTCCTTTTCCTTCAGTCTGTTCAGCCTTCATGAAACAGCTCTGCTCAGGGACAGCAGCACACCTTCCCCACGTGGCCACCTAGACCCTTCCTTCAGGAACTGAGTGCTTTCACTGGGGGTTCCTCTGTCAGTAGCTCCCTTCCACTCACAGCTAGGGAGTGGGCTACAACAAATCCTTGTGATGACACCACAGTCACAGGACATGCATCCCACACAAACTCTGGAGAGGTGCAGTTCAGGAGTCAAACTCCTTTCTTGTAGTCAAAATTCACTCATATTTTTCCTCATTAAAGACAAAGACAATAACAATATTGCCTTGTCAGCCTGAAGTAAATTAGCAAAGTATTACAGTTCTTCACCAACTCCCTCACCTCCACTCACAGGCTAGATTATATTTCTTTCTGCCAAAGTCACATGGCCATTGCCCTCAGCTTTTCTCTTGCCCTGTATTTTCACCCTTTCCTGCCTAATACCGAACCACAGATCCTCTTATAGCATCTGTCTTCTCTGATAGATTTACAATTTTGTCCCAGCACAACAGCACAGTCAAAACTTGGCCATGGAGGCCAGAATTTCCTTGCTGGGCATATCCTGTGTATAAAAACCCAAGCACCACAGCATTTTAGTTTAACTAAAGATAAAAATGGAGAAAACCTTGTCATTGCAAGCAACTTGCCTGACCTTTGTGGATTAAATATCTGTATGGCAGCTACTGCAGGAACCCCCCAACAGCTCATATTTGGGGGTCTTGTGTAATAAGAGTAAAGTTTAAGCCACCCCAAAGCATTCTCAGGGTTTGTTGAGCACCGCAGATGTCCCCATTGAGGTTGGTTGGCCTCAGTTGAAAGAGAAGCTGCTGCTACCCTCCCACAACCCAGCTCCCAAGTGATGGCAGCAGCTGGGCTTAGTTAAACAGTTACCAAGCAAAAGTCATCTTCTGGCTCTGCTGTGCAAAACTTTTCTCTAAATATTATTTCCACTACTTATTTAATTCTATAAAAAAAGCAAAACTTTCTCTTGAGAATAATGTTTTGGCTCAGTCAGTCAGTAAGTAAAGTGTTTTGAGTATTGCTGGTCTATTTTGAGTGAGATTTATTATCTAGGTCTTCATTTATTAAATCTGTAGGTTTTGCTTTATTTGTTTCTATTTTTTTTTTTTTTTTTTTGTGGAAAGGAAATAAATGCTCCTAAAATTCACAGGATTAAAAATAATTTATATAACACTATTACTTATTTTGAAACCTGCTTCATGGTATATAAAAAAGCCTCTTCATGCTTTTGGAAAGTTACAACAAGAAAATCAAAATCTCACAGGAAAACTCATCTGCAGTTAAGATCAATATAAAAGCTCTGTGTTGTGAAGACAGGTTTCTACTTACTTCAGTTTGATTTAAAGACTTTTAACAGTCTGCTCCCTACATCTTGTATTTGTCCCAAGTTATGGGTTTCACTTGATGAAAAATCCCAGCATGTGCTATCACAATTTTGGATCAGCTTTCTTTGCATTCAGATGGAGTAGAACTATGGCTAATGAGCTACATGTATTTCCAGCAGTCCACAGGCATCAAAGAAACTGTGGATGAAGGACACTCATATGTTTTCGCCGATGACACATTTAAGCAAAACAAAGTATAAAAATGTTTATAGCCTATAGAAGACCTTGAATCCAGACTTTCTCCTTGATAACGTTTCTAGCTTTAACACAGGAAGAAACCCACCATCCTGAACTTTAACACAGATGGATGTTCAAATTGGTTGTTTCGTGTGTTGCAGAATCTTATTTTGGGTTTCTCAATTCCTGTTTAGGTTTGGTTAAACTTTGACACATACTGACAATAGGGGACATAACTCAAATATTCAGAGCAGAAGATATTCATTATGTCTTGGTGGACCAGATTGGAAAACTCAAAGAAAACATTTTACAGGTTTGAGTGCAAGCTGAGGGAATTATCTGTATGTGGGTAGTCTGTCTATCTATCTCCCTGTCCCTTCAGGGAAGGAAAGAGGGCAGTATGTGAAAGGAAGACACCTCTAGAAGAAGGAAAAGGGCCCAAAAAAGGGTAAATAATTTGTTTCATATATAATCTGTGTCCATGACCTTTTCCATTTCTCCATGCTTGCTTTATCTTTTGACTATCAAATAGTATCTGGCAATAGTAGCAGGTTATTATAGTTGTTTAAAAGCACTAATAAGTTCAGATATTGTACTTTCTATTGACATTTAGCCAGGAAATAGTAGAATGGAGAATAACACAGTCCAAATCCACTAACAGGTTGTCGCTGTGCCCAACTGGTGAGGGAACCCTCACTGTCCCGGCTAGCTGTGGGAACAGCTCCAGTAAAAAGCGCAGCTCTCTGTCCCAAGCTGTCACCTGCTCAGTGACTCGGAGCTGCTGCTGTGGGTTCTTCTCCCTCTTATCCTGTACGATGTGGGCTGGCAGCAGACAAAGGCGAAGAAAAGGAGGCAGTCTCAGGTCTGGGGGTGAATTTCAGTTTATTAGGGCTCCGGGGGAGCCCCTCAACCAAGGGAACCCCGCAGACGAGAGCCCTGAGCAGGGCTGTACAGTGCATTTTGTACCGGGGGTGTAACAAGGGGTGGTAACCAACAACTTTCCAATCATGAACAAGAGGTGGGGGAATATAACAATAACTGGCATGACAGGAGACCAAACAGCAATGAGAAGGGAGGGATCCCAGGGACCCCAGCCTATCACTCGAAGCCCTTCCTAGAACTTTCTAGGCGAAAGGGAGAGGCAGCCGATTGACAGGCAGTGTCCAAGGGGAGGAGGTTTGAAGAATGACAGGGAACAGTCTGGAAAACCAGGGAGGGGAAAGACAGATTGACTCATGGAATAAACCAAAACAAAAGAACAGTAAGGGGACAGTGGAAGCAACCATTTGTTGCACATTGCAACAAGAGGTGTTATTGATAAAAGCACTGGAATGCATACTGAAAAATCAATCTATTGCTTTAGTGACTGATGCCTTCTTATTTTGCAGTTTTCACTGTCCTCAAATGTGCTAATTACATCAGTTATTGCTTGCTTTGCTGAATAGTTTTGTGGCTTCATAAATCATCATCAAACATTAAAAAGCCTCACCCGTATGAAGAATAAGCAATAAAATGCTGTAAGTCCAAACAGAAAACATTAAAGAGTGAGAATTTGTCTTGATTTTCCCCACAGTTCCTGTAACAGATGCACATCCTAATGGGGAGTTGAAGAACTGGTAGAACCATTGGCTCCCAGGCAGTGAAGGTCTCAACAGCAGAGGAAACTGAAATCATCACCACCAGAATTGTCACACACCTGGTGCCTGAATGCTGTATGTCAGTTCCCCCCAAAATCATTACCTTGATTCCAAACAGCACTGATAAATGCAATCAAACAGGACATTTGGGCATCTGGCTCTTTCACTTGTGTTTGCCTGGGTGGGTTCACTCTCATCGATCTGTGCTGTCACGCATCTACAAGACTTGAAGTACAGAGGCTTTCAAAGAGCTACTTGTTATCACAAGATTCACAGTACAGTTATGAGAGTTAGCAGCCTTGGATCCTCATGTTTCCTTCACAATTACTCAATAATTACTTTGCTCTGTAATTCTGAAACAGTAATTTTCTGTCCAGCAAAGAATTAATATTAAACATGGAATATCCAGGAGTGGTGATAAATTCATAGTGACTCTGAAAAGCCATACCAAGCAAATAATTAAAAAAAAAAATAGTGAATGAGTCAGAAATCTCAACATCAGAGAAAATAACTCATTCAGATTCAGCCTAAAGAACAGAAAACTAATTTCTACTAGTTGGATTTTTTGAATTTATGGGTAAATATGTGCTGTGATAAATGAAAATTT
>WAAE01010137.1:0-13734 GCA_013400495.1 Nicator chloris
GAAATCCTGTGATCCTGTGATACTGACATTAGTAAACAGCAACTAAACTGACACATGAACTTATATTAATGAATGTTACCACTTGGTAAGAGACAAAATATTTAGCTCAATCTTCACATCTCTAATTAATGCTTTATTTAAACGGAACAAGTCCACCTACTTTATACTACAAATACTGTTAGTGACTACTTCACATAGACAACACTTTCAGCCTTATAAAGACAGACAAAATTTAAGCTGTTGATACCTGGAGAAGCAGACAACTTTTTGCCTGTAAGGACGGCAGTAGCTGTTTCAATGTTAGACGCATCTGTCAGTTTCTGTTGATGCCCTGCAGTTTTCTTTGTGAAAAGAAATTTTGTTTTGGTACTTAATTAAATGAAAACAAAAGCACAAAGTAATGTATCTTGCAAAATGTATCATTTGCTCCAATATTAGACAGAACCACTCATTTAAACAGTAGGTAATAATAAATATACAAAAACATTTCATTCTACTAAGACTGAAATTGCTTCAGACTATGATTTTTATCATCTTACTTGATGAAGGTCTTTTTCCCTAGAAAGAGTAATTTCTAAGCAAATTATTAGAAAAATCTCATTTTTAGAGAATCAGTTACATTTAAATTAATGAACTTAAATCTAATACTTCATTAGAAAAATCAAGTCTGTATCAGCAATGTCTGCTGGACTTCTGGAGCAAAAGCAATGAAATCTAGTGTTTGCTGTAAGATTTACAACATTGCCAAAGACGAGTAAGATTTTTAAGGAAAAGCCACAGATGTTCTGATATGACACCTCATTCACCATTGACCTTCTGGATGAGAAGATGACTTTTTTATGCAATGTTCTGTGGATAAGACAAATACTTAAGCCTGGTTTTCTTAAGAATTCATATTTGCATATCTTGCCATTATGCACAAGCCTTTTCCCTGTTCGAGCTCCTCTCCAACTCTAATTTTTACAAAATTCTGAAGAACTCTGCTCTCAAATCTGTTTGAAATTGGCTGACAGGTTCCGTTACTAGGTGGCCAAAGACTTGTGTCATCATTGAAAAAGATTCATTTGTTTATGAAAGAGATCTTGGAAGAGTGATAGAAGCACAAAATACATATGGAATACAACCCCATACTGTGTTGTGGAGACTTTTTCCCCACTTGGCTTTTAAATCCTACTTCAAGTTCTCTATTTCCCCCAGTTTTGGGCTTGGGGTTTTTTGTTGGGCTTTTTTGTGGTGGTAGTGGATAGAGGCAGTAACTACGGATTTTCCCAGCTTCAGTTTCAAAATTCTTCCTTGAACAATGTAATGCTTTTAGGCTCATCCAAACTCTACTAGGCTTCTACACCAGCTACTATAAATTCTACACTTGATTTGGACAACTACCTCAAAAGAATCGTAGAAGTAATTTCACAAATAGGTTTGTGAAAGAAAATGGTAAAGAGTCATTGCTTATCACACATTTTAATCCTTTTTAAAAGCATTCGTTTTCACAGAAAGAAATTGAAATGTTGTTGAAATGTTACCAAAAAAGGAAGCGCAATTTATCCCATTCCACTTACTGCCTGTTCTGTAAACTTGTTCACTTGTTTTTGAAGTTTTTGACATTCTTTGAATTTTTCCTTGTAATGGTCAGCAGCCATTTGTAGACGAAGCTTCAGGTCTTCAACTTCTCTGCGCAGTTCCTGCTCCACTGCATTTGAAGCTTCCTTAAAAAAAAATAGAAACTGTTCTCCCTTTTGTTCAAATATCACTATTCCCCAAAAAGTCTTTTTTCAATTAAAAAAGCATAATGCTCCATGAAGCTCCTATTTTCTTTGTGGGAAAGAAAGGAATAGCACAAGCAGTAAAGCAGAGAGAGGCAGAATATGTGCTGAACTTCATTCCAAGCAGGACACACTGAGGGATGTAAACAGGCACTGGTATAACACCAGAGGCAGGGAAAGGAGCTTCTTCTTTTATGGGCTCATTAATGTGCATCAGAAGTCTGAATGCATAGGAAAAGTAGGAACACCTTCCAGGGGGTGTTCCAGCTATCCTACAGACAAGTACAGCCACACAGCAAAAGTGCACAGTCCACAACTATTCCCTCACATTCACTAGATTTCACCTGGGAGTGGTTCCATTGAGCCACAACACTGATATACAAGCCACACAAACCACATCAGGTACAATACAAAAGCTACACAAACCACGCAGGCATAGACACAGGTCATGCTCGGATACTTTCTGGTAACTTGAGGCATTCAGATGACTTGCTACTTCTTTCAAGATACATTTCAAATCACATTGTATACAACTGAAACTCTTGGGGAAAAAAAAATGCAATTCTTTGACATTTTAAATATAATAGTTCTTTTGAGTGTTGTAATATTCCAGAACTATTTTAATTGTGTTCAGCTCAATATATTTTCTTCGAACAGTTACACCATCACAGTAATCCTAGCAGCAAATGAATACAATACAGTTGCAGTCACTGAAGATCCTTGATAAAGCTCACTTTAATCAAAATGATGAAGCATGTATTAGTTCACTATATTTTTATCCAAGACTAAGGTCAAGACAGTTGCCATTACATTAATATTTTTGTACTTTTAAGTACTTAAAGCAAATTAACTTTGATCACAAATACTGGTAGGACTTATAAGAATTCACAGAAAATCTAGTTATGAGAAAAGAACATTATAAAACAACCTAAGTTTCTACCAATACAATTTCTTATTTGAATGAATTCTTAATGCTACTATGGCTCACTTCACAGAATTAAGACAGGGAGAAGATTCAAAAAACATAGATAAATACTGCATTACTCTATGAAAATAATGTAGCGAGAAGCAGATGTGAGTAATAGCAGAAACCTCCTTTCTGAACGAACTTCCAAACCAGCTAACATGCACTTGATTTAAGGTAGTATATTGAATGCTGAAAGAGAATTTGATAATTATTTGCACTAATCATCCAGAAGCTTATTTTATTCCCCATCTTCAGTAAAGCTTCAGTAAAGATTTTATAAATACAGATAAACTTCAGTACTAAATACTGACAATTTACCTGTTCATTTTTCAAAGCTGTGACTTTTATGAGCTCAGCTAAAGCTTCAGCAAGTTGCTTTTTGAATTTTTCATTTTCCAGGCGTGCACTGTGAAGATCTGCCATTGTCTTATCCCGCACATTTACTGCATCACTCAGCTCTTTTGACATTAAAACAGCTTCTTGTTTGCTAGCCTGAATCTGATCTTCAGCTTTCCGAAGCTGCTCTTTCAAAATACTTGCCTCATCCTAGGAAAGAGAAGAGATGGAAGAGAATTCATGATTTTTTAATTCAAAGCTTAAAGGTTGGTATAGGGATTAGAGACATCTGAAAGAAAAACCAAGTTTTCCTGGTGGCTTTAGCAAAACTACTAAATCAAGAAGTCAGTACACAAGTACTATTTTCCCCACTTATCTTCTCTGCCAGCAATGATGCACAAATTTATTTCACTATGAAATAAAGGCAAACTTCATTTCATAGTGAAATAGTTTCACTATGAAATAGAAGTTTCAATTCTGGATTTTTGTTGGAATTTCAGCTTCAGTTTTAAACACATGACCAAAAAAAGTCTGTTTTCCACATCTCTGTTCTTATCACTGTCGAACTCCAGCATCAAAAGCAAAGCTCTTCCCACAGAAACACACTGAAGGTAACAACAGAGCAAGAGATTGTACAGTGCCTACAATTGGTTGATGTAAAACATTGTAAAGCAGCTTAGGGATGTTTTTCTCACAGCTCTACTTCCCAAAATCTTGCACAACAAGCTTTCCAGAGGGAAGAGAGAACAAATAGTAATGAAGAGCAAGCTGCAGCATGTAGCACTAAGCATACATGGCAACCCAAGAGCCAACTGCCCAAGCTGAACTACCAGCGTCTCACTCCTCAGAGAAAGCCAGGATTAAAAAAATTATTTCAATTTTTTTTTTTTAAAAAAAAGAAGCTACAATATAAAATAATCACCGCATCTGGGCTCCCTGATGGCATAATCATTTATTCTTGAGTCCAGACATAAATTCAGCTATCTCTAGTCCATTATTTGTTAATTTTTTTTAACATTACTTAAGTCCAGAGGAATACTAATACATTTTATAACCTTTTATGAAGATGGATAGACAAGTAAATGCCCTGAAGTCCTGTCTCCTAGCTATTTTTACAGTACATGACACATTGGTAACCTATTTCAGTAAATACCTATAGTTTCACAGTGTGAGATAAAACTATTAACGATCCCACCAGAAACATCAAAAGCACTTTAAGATTAATCAATGATGTAAATGTTTGGTTGCTTCAGTACAGACACACATCCACTCCCTTCAAAATAAAACACAGTGGTAATTTAACACATTCAGAAACAAAACAGCAGAAAAGACACTAAACATAGTTACATCTAAAGACATATCTTAAAGCAAGACAGGATGCCCTTTTTAAACTCTTTGTCCATTCTCAGCAGTACTACTTTTCCACTTAAATATTATATTCATAACTCATATTACTTTAAAACAATTTCTAGTCTTTTGAGATCCAATTTGCTTTTCACTGAGAAGATACACTGGCAAGATACACAAGAAAGATGCCTGCATAATCTGACTTTTCCATGCTGGCCTCAAATGGTATATCTAAACTGACTCTCTAATTTGGATCAAGAGCACATTTGTGAAGCAGAACACCCAGTCAATTTCATTACTGTCTATCACACTGTAGATCAGAGAACAATCTCAGGGCACAGAAACTGCATTCCTTTTGGATGAAATGAACAGGATAGACAGGGAAAAACACCTAATGGTTATTCTATCATGGGTTTACCCTGGCCGGATGCCAGGTGTCCACCAAAGCCACTCCACCATTCCCCTCCTCAGCTGGACAAGGGGGAGAATAGGCTTGTGGGTTGTGATGAGGACAGGGAGAGATCACTTAGCAATTACTGTCATGGGCAAAAACAGCTTGGGGGGAAAATTAATCTAATTTATTACCCATCAAATCGGAATAGGATAATGAGAAATAAAACCAAATCTTAAGACATCCAGACTCCAACCCCTCTTTTCAGGTTCAACTTCACTCCCAAATTCTCGAATTCCTCTCCTCCGGCAGCATAGCCAGGATGGGGAATGGAGGCTGCAGTCAGTTCATCACATGTTGCCTTTGCTGCTCCTTCCTCCTCAGGGGGTGGACTCCTCACTCTCTTCCTCTGCTCCAGTGTGGGTCTCTCCCATGGGAAACGCTCCTCTACAAACGTCCGTAACACGCATCCTTCCTACAGGCTGCAGTTCTGCATGAACTGTTCCAGTGTAGAATCCCATCCATGGGGTACAGCTCTTCAGGAACAGACAGCTCCAGCACAGGTTCCCTGTGGGATCACAGGTCCTGCCAGCACACCTGCTCCAGTGCAGGATGCCCACAGAGTCACAGCTTCCTTCAGGCACATCCACCTTCTCAAGCATGAGGTCCTCCACAGGCTACAGTAGGCAGCCTGTCTCACCAGGGTCTTCACCACGGGCTGCACAGGAATCCCTGCTCCAGCAGCTGGAACCTTTTCCCCTCCTTCACTGACCCTGATGTCTGCAGAGGTCTTTCTCTCATGTTCTCACTCTTCTCTTCAGCCGCAATTCCTCTCACAGAGTTTCCCCTTCTCCCATACCCTTCTTTAATCTGTTATCCCAGAGACACTGCCATCGTCCCCCACGGGCTCAGCCTTGGCCAGTGGTGGGTCCATCTAGGAGTCTGCTGGCATTGGCTCTGTCAGGCACTGGCTGGCATTGGCTCTCAGGGGAAGCTTCTGGCAGCTTCTCACAGAAACCACTCCACTACCAAAACCTATACAAACGCAATAAAGGGGTATGGTATCCATAGCAGCCAACTAGAACTAAGTCTGAAGTAACCCCATGTGGACCATGGACAGCATACATATGAATTCTTCAGCAATTTCACTCTCCTGTTACACCACACTGCTTGCTAACCACAGTGCTGCCACAGGGCACAGTAGGGCACCTCTTCCTTCTGTCACTGCAGAGTTTTCAGTCAGCATTGTAGCTTGATAGTACATTTAACTAACAAGTATTCAGCAATCATTCCATGTCCTCTCTTTTCTTCTCCATCACCCTCTACAGTCTCAACACAGCTACATTACGAACTTTTTCCTCAACGTCCTTTCCTTTTTCACAAAGCTCAAAGCAATGCAGGAGCACACCACTTTTACTGAACTCAAAGATTGCCTTCTCATGCACAGTTAATCTCAGTTCATCATGTGAGACCTCGACAAGCTCAAAAGGTCCAAAGCTAGAATAGATCTCAGTCTTTTCATCATTTTCTGCATCTACAGAGAACATCATCATCCTCATGCCTCTTAGCCTATACCCTGATGATTTCTTCAACTTCTGCCTTTCTCTTGTCAAGCACACACAACATTAGATATGTTTATTCACATCAGGCCAATTATATCAGTACTGCTTACCTTGTTTGTTGAGGAGTGCAAAAAAGCTTTCTTCATATTTTCCTTTTCAGCTATTAATAGCTGTAATCTGCCAACCTCCTCTTTATAATACGATATCATGTTTTCTTTGTTTGCATCCAAATTCTTAAACGTCTGGATTTCTTTTACTAGTTTGGTGTTTTCTATTTCTGTATTCTTCAAGTGTATCTGCAATGATGCTAAAACATGTCAAACTTCTTCCACGTTAGGAGAACTACTGTTCACCTGTCTATTTATGTGCTCACTAAATTCTAATTTATTCTAACTTGAGGCAGATTAGAACTGGTAAAGAGGAAAATTAAGCATTTGATATTATCACTGCCCTCCAGCCCAAACTTTCTGGCTGGAATTCTTTCACTATGGTCACCTAACAACAGCTCCACTCTACAGCTACAAGTTAAAGCCCTAATTTCTCTCCACATCAAATTAAGTTATTCAGGACTCACTCCTCTCTTCACAAATGCTGGACAATTAAGGAGAAGCAAAAGACAAATGACTTGAAGAAAACTAAAGAGAAATTAAACTTCTAGTAGTAACTGCTCACGCAAACAGGTCTACATCAAGTGTTTTCCACTCAGACCAGAAGATTTGTGTTATTTACAAAGGGATTCCATGCTTGTAAAAGATGCTTTGAGATTTTATAATCTAGGAACAGAAATAATATTTTAAATACATTTGACCTGTTTCCCACAACCTATGGATTTCATTATTTGAGTGTATAAAGTTTTTTCTGCTTTGGGGGGAGAGAGGGCAGTGTATTTTATTCTACATATGGGTCTCTCTTAATACCAGCAAAAGAAATCAGCCATGCTAGTAAAAACCAATGCATCAGAGAACCTACTAAAGCTTCTCAGTGTTATACACAAGGCTCGAGAAGAGAGATTTAGAAAACAAAGTCTGGAGAGACAATTTAAATGACTACGAAGTATTTTAGCTATGAAAAAGTGTGTTAAAGATGATCAGCTACTGGGTGATGCACTGTAGAACTAAAGAATTTTCTCACTAGAATCTATTATTTTTTGTTACTATGTCTGAGCTTTAACAAATTGGTGATTAGTTCTCCTTCTTAGAGACCTTTTTATACCATGGTTGAATTCAGATGCTGTTTTCCTCACCCATTTTTATATGAGAACATCTATAACTATCTTAAAGATATCTTCACAGAAGTTACCCATTTCCTTTTTTCCTTAACAAATTCAATTTATTAGACTTCTCCATAAAACATTATTACCTTTTTTTCAAAACTGCTTCATTCCAGTGTATACAGGTACAAGTAAAAAAGTTACCTTATAAAGTTCTTTTTCATCCTTTTCTGTCTTTAACACACATTCAAGTTGCTCCTTCTCAAGCATCACTTTCTTCAGTTTGTCCTTCAGACTAAAACATTGAAAAAGTAAAGGTACAGAACTATTAATACAGGAAATCCATGCATATAATAAAAAAGTTAGTCTGAAAAAACACCTTTGGGGGAAAAAAGTAAAATAAGGAAGGTAAAGAACAAAATAAGTACCTGTCTAACTCAGTTTCTTTTGCAATGGCTTTCTGAGTAACAGTCATGATATCTTCTTCAAGCTGGAGAACTTTTGAAGCAGCCTCATCATGCTTCTTCTTCAGATCATTATTTTCCCTTTTAAAAGCTTCTGATGTTTGAATATTATCCTATTAAAAAAATGCAGACAGATGTCATTTAAGAATGTGATTCTTCAGAAGTAAGACATGCTATTTGAATTAATGCCATAATACAGCCATTAGATTTCTTCTCTTCCTTATAATGTGTAACAAGCCCGGCTCAAGTATATGTAAATAAATACATATTGAATATTGCTATGCACAGTTCATATGTTAATAAGAGGTCAGTAAGGAGTTTGTTTGGGCACAAGCATTCAGTTACTCAGAGCCTACCAAAGATTTCATAGTACAGGATAAACACATTATTTCCTATCTTCTGCCTACTTCTTTTTGGCAAACAAACCACTGACTGTCTAGGTTAGAAAAGAACTTTTATTTCTCTCTGTACCTGCTTTTACTTAAAAAGAAGAAGAGCTTGCATGTTTCCAGACAATTACACTACAGAAGCAAGTCACGGTAAAGACAACTGCAGGCAAAAGGAGAAACAAAACAAAACAAAATTCAGATTTAGAGCTGGTTACTACATGCCATTCTCCTAGCTAGATCATATAGAAGGTCTTACATAGCTCAGGGAAGGTCATGCAACCACTGTGGGATTTATGTCTTGGATATTGGAAGCTGAGACAGGGGATGATAACAATACCCAGAACTGATTCCTTTGTCAGAAAACTGACAAATACATGATGGGAAACCACTTTAAGTATTGCATTGGTTATCTAATTACAGCGGTGTCCATAATGTTCTAAGGCAGTGGACAGCTGAATGCCGTCTCCACCACAGCAAAACAGCCATTTAAAGTCACTATATCTTAAGTAAGCCTGAAAACGTTTTTCATCAACATAACTGTTTTCTTGATAAAAAGAAATAACACTAAAGTAGATCACACATACTGAGATAATATGCCACCTTTTCCTGATATCAAAGTATGATAAATCTCAACTTATTATCAACCATGACAGTGATATGAATCCAAGTTTAAAACAAGGTCAAGACAGACTGACCAACATACCTAATTACAGCATCACTTAGGAGTGCTTGTGTAGATACTAAAGTACAAGTTGTCTTTCTGCTCTAGATTTGGAAGATTAAAGCACTACTTCATCTATTCATTTTTAAACAAAGCTCAATGCCCTGAAATAACAAAACTGTACTGTTACATCAAGAGAAACACATCAACCAGACTTTACGAAGAACCCCTACTGGCCAAATTCCAACCTAACATACAATGTTTTAAGTACAATAAAATATAATGAGGACTGGTTTTAGTCATTAATTGTCAAGATACACCGTTCGCAAGTATAATTAAGCCTCACTTTTACAAGCAACTAAACAGAAGTTTGAGCATTATGATTTTTTTGTGGGGGAGGGGGTGTTGAGGGACAGGCAGTATTGAACTGAGGAGTGACAAATGTATCTGGTGACTCACTCACTTGCTACACACTAAACCAGCATGTAGATTTTTATTTTTGATATATATGCTATATAAAAGGACCAATATATTACAACTATTTAAACGGCTTTCTTATGTCTTAATATAAAAAAGAATTAAGGGATCATGAATGTGCTATCTTTTCTTAAAAAACAGCATTCAAGAAGATAACCCACAACTTTCATAAGGTCTTTATTTTTTAAGAGCTATCAGTTTCTTGCAACCAAAAACATATGTACTTGGTGTAACGAGGGCAGGATATTTTAATTAAAGTCAGTATTCCAAGTAAAACTTGCTATACAACCAGCAGCAACAACACACTCTATAACTGCTTGTCCTCCCCTAGTGCAGTGGAGACTAATTACTTGCCCCTGTTTTGAAAGCTTAGTATAGTAAAAAGTCTATTTCAATGCATATCTGTGTTTTCTCTAAACACCACTTCAGTATAACTGTAACAGTTGTGACCCAAGTGCCTTCAAAAGAATTTAATCTGATACATTATATATACAAACTGTACAAACAGTTCAAACAGGCTGCCAAAGGTAACATATATTAAAAGGAATTAATAGCCTGAAAAAATTCTCTCCACAAACAGCATTACAATTGATGCTGCTTTGCTAGTTATTCTAAAGGGACATGGTACTAAAATGTGAAAGTTCCATACTTAACAGATTCTCACCTAATAAAGTTGTTTAGATACAACTAAAGCCTACAGTTTTTCAAGAAAAAAAAAAGTATTAATTTTTAGAGACGACTTGTTATTTTACAGAATTCTTTGTAATTCAATTTAGATGCAGCAACCCCTAGTCCCATACACTGGCTACAGTGGTTTCAGAGCCTGTAAAATTTAAAATGACTGCTCTTAGACTATTTTACAGGTAAAGTTAACTGTATTTGGAAGGAGTCTAAACGGGAAGAATATAATAAACACATCAACTAAATGTACAACCCCTCTTACAAAAAAGATAATTACTTTCTGTAATCATTGCTTTAGTTCATTTATCTTATCTGGTACAACTACCATATTATATATTTTCCTCCATCTTCTTAACAGAGGAATAAAAAAAGCACAGCAAGAACATTAATTATTTTAATGAACTGGGTTTAAAAACACCCAACAATTTTAAGGTTCTTTTTAATCCACTTAGAAGTGCAGTTCCCCCATCTCCTTCCCTAGAGTAGCAACAGCCATAAAGGTGGAAGTGGGAAGTAAACTGCACCACAAAAGTCAAGAGTAAGCAACCAGAAATTACTTATATCAGCTTTACTGCTCAAAAAGAAGTTATCAAAACAAAAATTCCTGTAACTACTAGGAGTCTCATTAGTAAAACGAAACAACAACAAAAATTCAATGAGTTGTCAAGTGAATTTCCATAGAATCAAAATTCCACTTTGAAAATCTTGATGTACCTTCCCACTGGGAACAAGAAGAAATACGGGGGTTCCAAAATCTTTACTGATATTCTAAAATGGCAGAAGATTTAAGACTGATTATTTTAAAAATAATTTTATTGTAATTCCATGCAACACTGTCCTCATAAAGCTATTATAAGCTCTACCTAAAGGATATGCAAAGATGATCATGCCTGGGGTCATCCTTGAAATACATTTAAAATCCATTTAATAAGGACTAATGCTGCAAAAGGATTAATAACCTTTCACTTGAGAATGGAATAGCCATAATGTTTCTAAATTCTCATTTTTATAAGAGAAAATCATGGCAAAAATCCACACATTCAAAAATGAAGAACAGCATGCTTTCCCTACTTATTTCTTCTAATGGATTTTTACAACAGCAGTAAAACATTGCTGAACACAGTCTGGTTAATGGAATGGTACAGACATCCCTTCCTATGATCAGCACATACAACACATTTTTCAAACATACTGAAGGTAGAGAGAGATCCAGGAGAAAGAAGAAAATACTTGTAAAGTACAATCTAAGACTATTTCCAGACATGACACCTTGCAGTATAGCAATGGTCAGCATGGTTTTTTTATGCTTCATCTTCCCTTTCCATACCATGCAGAACTCTCTACCAACCTTTTCCAATTCATCCCACACCTAAAGCATTCACTTCTGATTAACCGCTAGCCATCTGCAGCTTTTTTTTATTTTTTAGAGAATGCATACACTACAATGAAGAAGGGTAAAAAGTTAAAAATGGGCTATGCAGCTCACCCTGAAGAGGTCAAATCACTAAATACAAGGCAATATATTTAAAAACAAAAATTAAAAAAAAACCAAACAAACAAAAAAAACATTTTGAAAATCGACAAACACACACAAAAAAAGGAGTACCACCTTTCAGCTGGATTAATTTATCTGGATGTAATTTAATGTCAGAGGAACTATCATACTTGATATCCTACAGAGAATGTAGGGGTTTAGATCAATTATCTGCAGGAGCCTTTTCTTTATCCCACAGACATCACAGCTTCTCCAAGAGAATCATGTGAAACACTTGGCTGACATCATACTCTGTTTAAAGGACCTAGGACCTCTTGATGAACACAACATAGCACCATTGCAGCCAGTGCAAAATCTGAGTCCGCCCATAACACATGACATGAAAGTTCTGAAAGGAAACCGCAAGTTGTAACTTTTCTTTCTAAAAAAATGTAAGCATTTGGCAAAGTAAAGCAGCAAATCATGTCCAAATAAATTCAATGACATTAAGCTTTTATCCTCATGACTATAACTTGTAATAGAAATACTGTTCTATAAAACACTGCAGATTTTGAAAATCGAAGACGTCACAGTGGTAGTACTTTAACATCGTAAAAGTGATCAAAACTACAAAACTAAGGTTTAAGTCCATAAGAGCTCATCTAAGTTAAATCAGTCACTCAATTACTGTCATGAAGATTACAAACATGCAAGTTTTTGCAGGAGGCAGCTGAAGAATTTACACATTAACATTTTGCAGCATGTATTTACGCCAGAATGTTAATTTTTTAAAACATGCTATAATTTCACTATAAGCTATTGATTTTGCAAAGTCATTTTCATGAATACATAATTTGTGTTGTAGAATATCTCAAGTTGCTATTCAATTTTCCAGTGAAATAATTTTCAATTGCCCAGTTTAAGAAATATTCATACACAGAACAGTAAAAAAAAACCACGAAGCAGGGTTTTCTCTTCATATGATGTTTATAGTACCCAAGGGTGCAGTAATTGCTGGTACCAACCTGAGCAAATTCAGAGTGTTTAATTTGTGTCTACAATTAAATGAAACTGGGGGGGAGGGGGGGGTTGCTTTTTGGGCTGGGGGCATTTTTTTGGTTGCTGTTTGGGCTTTTGCCTTTTGGATGGTTTGTTGTTACTCAATTTTGGATTGGTTTTTTTTTCCTAAAACAATGCATCTTCCTGACCACCAGATTTTCACACATGCAGCACACACTAACAGTATGAAGAGAGCCTGTTCTAAAGATACACTGAAAGATTCACTTACTTCTATGCACACAGGCTGAACTGGGCACTTGTACTGCTTACTCATATTGCTGACATATCACACTGCACAACAGTGCTTTTTCACTATCTAAGCAGAGAAATTCTCCTTACAAAATGGCATCAAAAGCTAGCTTAAATGAATCCCTGATTCATTTGATAAAAATAAAGTTCTGATTTGAATAAAATTCTCCAATAAATAAAGCTACCGTGCAGGTAGAACCTGTCAGCAGGATGTGAATTTACATGGATGCCTTATTAAAATTCCCCATCAGATAGATGAATAAGCCCACTTTTAAAGAGTTAAACGGCAAACTAAATTTACAAAAAGCATGAAAGAACAAGTTTATTAAGTCAGTAAATTCACTTCTGCCTCAATTTATGCCAGCATCATAACAGAAACACTATTCAAATGTTCACAAGATCAAAGGATGAACAGGCAGTCTCTAACTCCGTTGCTTCTGACTCAAGCTAAACACAGAAACTATTGCCAAAGGAATAAGCCCTGTGTCACCACTATCACATTAAAGAAATCAGTTCAGAAGTGCCCTCTTCCCACTAGAGGGAGACCAACGACTGCAAAAGCATCTTTTGCAAGCTCTGCTCTCTACAAAAGCAAAAAACCAGTGTTCACAAAACTGAATGGTTGCAGAGTTTCAAAGAAATGACCAATGAAAGACACACGATGACTACTACATGCTTCTCTTCTTGAGCACAGTAAAACTGAA
>WAAE01010138.1:0-20516 GCA_013400495.1 Nicator chloris
CTTTAATATGTATTTTGTAGTATCACTTTCTTCATGCAGCTCAATAAATGAGACTTCCTTTGTTACATACATTAAATTTTAATATAGATCACAATGATGGGGCTTTCCCCATCACGGAGACGTGCTTAAACTTTCTTCTGGCTTGTTGGAATTACACCTAACTTTTCAGAAGCTCATGCACTTTACTTTCATCTTTTTTCCAATTTTATTTAAAGGAATATGTCTTAATTGCTGTTGCTGAAGAAATATCCAGTCAAACAAAATGCCCAGCGCCAATTGTCTTATGTTTAAACAACCATGTTAAAATCTACTTTAAAAATAAAAGCTATGAGGTGTGTCTTGATCTGATTTCCTTTTCAGAAGATTCTTGGCTATTAGGTAGATTAGCCTATATGGTTAAGTTAAGCAATAATACCTAATCCTTGAATCAGAAGGATTTGGAAGCAGAAGATGAAATTGAGTTATGTGACACTTTGTTTCCTCTTGGTTTGGAATAATTTTTAGAAAAGGTTACTCCCTTATCCCTCAGAAATGTGGGTGCCTGTTAGAATCTTTCCTGAGCATAATGCCAATGTAGCTTTATCAAGCAGACCTGGTAAGAAAGTAAATGTACGAGTTTTAGATTAACATAAGATATTCTAGCATCCTTTAATTATTCAGTTGTAATGAAGGACACATTTTTTAGGTGAGGAGGAAGTTTAATGTAGATTTTTGATAATAGTTATTGTTACTGTACATTTGTAGTTAATGGTTCAGGATCTTTAGTTCTGATTTATGTGCACAGCCCATTTCTGTCTCCTTTTTGCTTACACTAAGAAAAATACTCTATGGAATTGAAGTAATGAAAAATGCCACTTGCTCATGTGGTTCTTACCACCTCTGAGGTGCTTTGGTTTCGTAGGAAAAAAAAATTAAATTTCAATGCAGTGTAGGTAAAAAGGAGTTTACTCCTTGCAATGACACAGAAGTCTCTGCAAATTAAATTTTTCAAGTATAATACCCATCATTTTGAAATCTGGTAAATGAGCACCTTTGGCTAGGCTGTTGGCAATGATTTTGTGTCTAAATAGCTTTTCATAGCTATTCTGTTTTCAAAGCAGAAAATGCTATGTGTGTTTAAAAATAACCGGTTTCAAGAAGAGTTTCAAAATGAGAACAAATTTTTTAAAAACCTTCATAATGGAAAAGCGTTTAAATTGAAATATACTTCATGGTAGCCATTTATGACTCAGGCAGTTCAGTATGATTCCAAACTCCTCCTTTTATCTGCCTTGATAATACTGCATCAGTCTGCAGTGCTGGTAAAGATACAGAAATTGATCCCAGCAGCACAGAAGCAACACCCATTTTCATTTTAAAGGTCATGCTTGTGCAATGACTTTTGATGAATTAGTAATTAAGTCATTATTTTTTGATAATTTTGGTTAGCCTTTGTTTTTTGTGAAGTATTAAGATGATTTTACTTTTCCAATTTAGTATCCTTATGTAGCTTTTCACTACAATTTGGAAAGGTAAAAAATCTTTCAACTGCAGGGTTGTAACAAATGTATAAGCATTCTTCTAGCCCTAAGACTGCCTGCAGTTTCAGTGCCATCCAACTATTCACACTTGCTAACAAGATGATTTTGTAGTTTGTTTACAAACAGCAAATTCTGGAAGGCATTTTGAAATGCAGTATTTATGCTCTGCCTAGTGTAATTAAGAGTTTCTTTGCATATTATTGTAGTATTTTATTATTACTCTTGTGCTTGTAAGAACACATTTCACAGGTATAAGCTGGTGTTTCTGTCCTTTTAGACTATTCCAGAATACTTTGTGGTGACTCCTCGTAGCCTCTTGGAAATGACTCTGTCATTGTAGTCATGCCACAGAATTACTTAATGCAGTTTTCATTGTGGAAAGATCTTTGCTGTTTCTCAGTGTCAGGATTTCTGACGTCCTGACAGATTATTGTAACTCAGCAGATGGCCTTAGACTCAATCTTCAATCAGTAAACTCAGACTGAAAGTTTGGTGTTTATCTGCTTCATTCTTAGCTATGGACTAACAGTGGGGCAGGTGGAATCACCCTGTTCACTGAAGCTGCCACACAGGGTGCTCGTTGGAACAGTAAATGTTGCTGTAAGTGCAGCTAGTGCTGCTGATGTTTTGGATTGTTGTACTTGAGTTTTGATGTCTTTAAAATCTTCGTTTATGAAAAAGATTATTTTATTCCACTTTCTACAAAAGCCTTTAACAATTTTCAAAGGGAGGTCAACTAATTAACCTTGTTTAAGAAAAGATGAGCACCTGAGCACAAATAAGGAAACAGATATCTATATTTTGCAATAAATGTATTAAATAAGCAAATCCTTTTATGTGGGTTTTCAATTTAATTACATATTATGTAATATTTTTATCACTTACATTAAACTTTTTCTGAACATTTGAAATGAACTAAGTGTATTTTTGAAGAGTTTACATTGTCACAAAAGTATACTTAAAAATATTTGTATATGCCAAGTCTTAACTGCAGAAGAGATCTGTGGGGTTTTGCTTTTTTATTTTTGAGAAGCGCATATGTTGAAGCTGTCAATACAATGGTTGGTTATACATAAAACTCACAGCACTATTGATACTACTTTCTCAGCATGTTGTTTTCATACAACGTGTTCTCTTTGTGTCAGAGTATTCTGCCATTAGTTGAGTGGATTCAGTGACAGGTTGTTATAACTGCATTTCAGAATAGAGATAAAATCATGATCCCTATAAATACATATCTCTGTCACCCAGAACTAGCTTCTTCTCTCAAAGTGTAGAGAAAATTTTCTGCCTGACAGATTTTTAAAAGTTTGGATTTTGTTCTTTGTTAGAAACAAAATTTCTAGGTAACAGGAAGGAGGCAAACATTTTTATGATTAAACCTGTATGTTTATATGTGTTTCCTTTTTGATACCTCCAAGTATGAGCCTTCCTTTCATCGTCATCGATTTTGATTCCTGAACTAATCTATCTTTCTTCAAAGCTCTTGATGCTATCCCTTCTTGAAAGCGCAACCTGAAATGATACTTTCTAGATTTATTCCTGGTGTTTATAAATAACACTGTTTTACATAATGAAAAGTCATTAGTAATCACTTAAGTGATTCTTAAGTGAAAATTACAAAGCTTACATGAGACTTTCTTTTTGTTGTTTTGGGCAACCTTCCCTTGGTAAGGAATTATTAATGGTAAATAATTTTGGTAATTATTTGTGATGGATTGGACTAATTATTAGAAATGGTTGCATTTCAACTCCCTCTTTCTTCCCCCTGTCTTGGGTATAGTATCTTGGATGTTCAGTGTTTAGAACTGCATTAGAAAAACACGCCATATGGTATTGCTTGTCTTCCCTGATTGAATGCAACAGCTGTAGCACCAGCTGTTACTTTGCAGATTCCTGAGTAGACTGTATAGATTTCATCTGCAAGTGCTCAGGCATTCACTGTCATATTTGTTTTCAGGATGGATTGTCAGAAAATTAGATTGAGATTTATTTGAAAATATGAAAGACATCCAAGTATGAATGTTGTTTAAAAGCAAGATTATTTTCAGTTAGCAATTTGAAACTTGATGTGCAAAATAGAAGCATGGCATTGTCTGGCATTTTTGTAATGCATAAACTTTGGTGGTTTTTTTGCAAAGTTGCACAAGTAGAAGTAATCAATTGTATGTCTTTAAAAAATTAAACCAAAAAAAAAAAAATCTCTGTATGGAGTCAGGCAACATGTATTACATTTCCTTGTAATATGAACACATACAATGCATAAAAGCTGCACTGCATAAATTTTCATGCTTGAATGCTTCACATTTGTTGGGATTTTAGAGTTACTGAAGTATTTTAATTTCATTAAAATAATGAAATAATGCTTTTCTCAACAATGTAAAGACTTGGTTACAGTAAAAGCTAAGAGGCTTTTATTGACATTTAGAAGTTTATTAGTAGCAGGTTCAAAATAACAAAACAGTTTTCTGTGTAGGAGGTTGGATAGCATTCGTATTTATTTATTTATTTAAAGTTTCTTCTATTGCATTTTGCTGGTGAAAGCAGAATCAGGAGAACTAAGCAGGGACTTTGGAATGCTGGAAAAAGCAGGGTATTCCCAAAGTGACTGTTAGAATACCCAAAAAGTCTTGAGAGGGAAAGATTCAAGGAAGGAGTTTGCACTCTCAATTAGTAGCGGATAGGATGGTATTCATAGTCCTGTGGGAAAGGCTGTACTGTATATCATTAGCTTATTAGTGTCTGTTCCATTTTCTTTTGCCCCAAACTGGTGGATGAGAACCTTTGTTCCCTTCAGGTGTTTTTTTTGGGGCCTTTCTTGTCACTGTCTTACAGGTGCATGTGAGTTTTCTGACTGCTCTCTGTCCCCCACAGAGTGGGTGAATGGTTTCAAACATTCACAGTCATTCTAGCTGGATGGGTTATTGATGAAATTGCTGTTCAGATCTGATGACAATTTAATACAGTACATGATAACTGAACTGAGTGACCTTTGCTGCAATTGATGTTGGCCTTTCTCCCTGTTAAGTGACCACCTAATTTATCTAACTTAGAGGAAGTACTGTGACTGCTGCATAAACTGTCTTGGACAAAGATATCTACCATTCATCCTGAAAAGGTTGAGTGGACACTAATAATCAAAAAAGGTCAAAGAGCCTGATTTAAGGTTGTTTAATTTTAGTGCTCTTCTTTTGGAGGTAAAAGTGCGTGATGTAGCCAAGTGTCTACATCCAGTGTAGGTGAGTCTGGTGGAGGCAAACCAGTAGCATAGCATATTTTAAGGAATGTCACCCAGGCTGTCAGTTTATAGATGTTAGACAGAACAAAATACAGGTTTTAGACTTAGACTGTTCTTCAATTTTCACAGAAGGCATCTATTTTTTTAGTTATATCGTAAAGTTTGTGTACATGTAGTTAGTATTTCATAGAACCAGACATAAATACTTACCTTTAGTGAAAATTGGTAGATATTGATCTGTTAAAATGTGATATTTAGGTGAATTTATACAGGCTATTTTCTACAGAGTTTCTGCTGTTTCAGAACTTGCCTCATTTAAATGGCATTAACTACCACTTCTATGCTGAAGCTCAGAATTTTCAAAGAGAAATGAAGAACGATCAATCTGCTTGCTTTTCTTCAACATAAATTGTTCTAATCCACAAAGATTATTTTCTGTTTGATTATTCTAAATTTTAGAGTGTTTAGGAGGACAAGATTAGCACAGTGATGTTGTTACCTCCTGCTTTCTCTGTTAACCTCATCACATTAGTCCATTGCTGGTGATGTCTGCATACAGAGTGCACAGGAATTTCCTGCCTACTTAGAATATTGTACAGTAAGTTGGGACTTTTTGCCATGTATGATAATGCCCTCTCACCTCCTCTTTTTTAAATTTTATTTTTGTATTTCCACCTGAAGCATTTGAAGATAATTTTTTCTTTGTTGGATTCAGTTCTAAGTCTTAATGGCTGTTGTGAATCTTGGGAGTTAGCTGAGTGACACCAAGATTTGAGTAGATGCAAACATTGTTTCAGAATCATCTAAGTGACCAAGTCTATTCTAACATGAATGTATGTGCAACTCCTGACTCTAGGCACCCAATTTTCTAATGTCTTTAGAAGTTAGTCTGTTTGAACAGTAACTGCAGATATCAAATTACTTCAAATCATTGAGATTGCATAATAAACTAATTTTTTTGTATTTAATTTGGTAAATTTCAGTGTGCATTTCCATAGCACTGGTGCATTAATGCAGAGAAGGGCTATACTTACCCAGCTGTGAGATTCAGGTCTTCTTGGGATTGTCCTAAGTTGACCTGAATGAAGCACCCTAGAGATAGAAACAGAGCCACTTTCATTTCTCATCCTTGGCTTGCTCCATGATGAGACGTACGTAAACACGGGACACTTTAGTCTGTTTTACCATGTTTTTATTTCACCTTCACTCGTTCCATAGGACTGTGGTCATCATTCCCATGTGTAGACACGTGCATGCGTGTGAACAAGCTTATTTACCCAGGGCACAGCGAGACTTGATTGAAGTTTCGTTACAGGCTTGTTAACAGCTATGGTAAAGAGGGTGTGTAGACTGTCTGGGAGTTAATTAGTTCCCATCAGCAAAATTATTAGCACAGTAGGTCAGAGTTACTCCCGCCAAGTGAAAGCTTCAATAATCAGTGCAGTATCTGGGTCAGAGACCAATCCGATGATAAAATCCGCGATCGCTTGGCCTGGAGGCTGCAGGGTCGGAGCCAGTGGTACTGCCAAGCTCGTGATGTGGAGTTGCTCCTCCATCACTGATACCATTATGTGCTGAACATCAGCAGTAGAGGGTTTTTTTTTTAACATTTTTGCTGACACTCTGGAGTATCAGCCACTGTCATTGTTCAAGCATGAGGCAGCAGCTTGCATGATGAATCACCACCATAGGAGATGTGTGAATTGGGATGTTTTTTCTTTGAAAATATAGCTCTAATAAAGATCCCATCACAGAAAGTAGGAGTTAACAGTCAAAATATTAGAAGTTGCTCTTCAGTTAGCTAATCTGTCTGAATTTGCTCATAATTTCTTGTTAATATTTAATTCAAATGGAAATAATCTATTATTTTGCACGTGTATACGTCTCTGTTCTGAACCTGTACCGGGCCTCTTTAATGCCAAAGTGTGTTTGGTGAAGAAAGTTAACAAGGCTGAGAAACAATCCTACTGTTGTGTCTTAAGTTATGCAGTTTACCTAGGAGTAATAGGACAGAAGGGAAATGAGACTGGGGACAGTTGGTATCTTAAAAGTGGGTGAAAAGCATTCCCATTTTGTAAAAGATAGCTGTAGTATTGCTTCATCTGCAAAGAACTATTTCTGCCAGTAATTCCCCTAGAACTGTGGGAAGAATATCCAGCTCAGCTCCAAAGCAGAACCACTGTCATTCATAATGAACAGTTTCCATCGAGGTTGTTTTCTTTCTGAGAACTACATGTGTACTCACAGGAAAACATTTGGGCGTCTTCTGTAATAAACTGAAACATAAAGGTATGGTTTTGTTTCCAGGAGGGAAAGAAAATGTGAGCCAAGAAAATATTGTTGATGATAGTTTTGTGGAAAGCGAAAACATATGCTAGTTGCAAATGGATAATTCAAGGAAATGCTTCCCTGTTGAAAATACACTATTTTTTTTTTACTTTGATTCTACCTATTCATTAGAAAAAAAAAATCACTATTCTTTGCAATGTTTAAAATAATGCTATGAAAATATTTATGTGCATATACTTCCTATGAACCTGTCTGCCTTCCTTTTGTTTTTTTTTACTGTAGACTAGAAATTTCAAGGTGTTCCAACATCCAAACTTTTACTGCTGCCAGTGGAAAAGTCCTAGTGCTTGTACATCAGTGCAACATCACTGTTTTTGTCTGAAAACTGAGAATTTTTTTTTCACATTTACTATTACTTCAGAAGAATAATATTTATGTATATTTTGATTTATCACTCTATTCTTTGTTTTATGTCACTTTGAATACAATTACATACAGTTCAGATTTCTTTCAGTTTGTGTTTCATAATTTTCTTAAAAAGTAAGTGAATAAGACAAATCAATTGGTACTCTTCTGGGGAAGTGTCAATAAAGGTTTCTTTTTGATCTATTAATAGCAGAGCAATGTGGCAATTTGAAACTATATTTGGCATATAAGGAGTTCATGAAAGATAAAGTAGAACAGCTTTTGAAAAATCATAAGCCCCGTTGTAATGAAACATAGATCCACAAACATTTGAGGTTGGTTTATAATAAGTTAATGATGAACCCCCATAAGACAATGTTTAAACAGAAAAGTATGCTGTTACCTGTTCAATTTCATGTGCTTTTTTTGCTTTGTTATAAATAAATGTTCTTCAGAAAAATTTTTCTTTGTCCTTTTCTCTGCATCAGCCAGCAATCTTTGCTGTATTTTGTGTTTTCAGTTTGCGTTCGTAAGTGGTATTTTTTTATAAGGCTTAAAAAGTCACATTAAAAATAATGGAAAAATAATGATTGTTTTGGTGCTCTTTGAATTGCTTTTGTAATCTGAAGCCAAATGTTCCAATGACAGTGCTATATTCTCATGTTTTCCTCTCAAAACCTGTTTATGGCTTTTAAAAAAAATGGAGAAAGAAACAAATATCTTTAGATAGTCACACATTATTATTTTACCCATCTAAATCTCTTAAATGTTATGTTTTCTGATGGTTTTCTAGTCCCAATGCATTATTCTAACACTCAAGGGATTTTTTTCTTCCCCATTTATCACAAATTTGCCACAGTCTTGCAGCAGTATTAGCAACATACAGTGTAACATTAACAGCGTGTAAATTAGTATGGTTTTATTTGAGATTATATTTCCTTAATTGCTCTGCAGATGTTTTCCTTGACTGGTCTAGGGTATATTAATGCACTATTTAGGAGACTTCGCCTTCCAGTCCTGATGTCTTATGCCTGTATGGTCCCATTCTCTTTGAGCTGGCATGATCTGCTCTCTGACACAGGCTTGTGCTGCCCTGCTTCTTGACCTTGCCCTTCTTTGTCACCCTTATCACAGTGCTGCATTCTGCAGCTTTCACCTTCAAGGTCCTGTGCTGCTGCTGCTCCTTTCCACTCTTCAAAGCTTCATGAGTTTGTTAGGGAGCAGCTTAGTGTTGAATGGGGAATGGGTATCATTCCTTTGTTATACGCTGGGTTTTTTCACCTGTTAGTGCTAGGAATGAAGCCAAGGTCTCTTAAAGGGCAAAGTTTGGTGCCGTGTGTGAAAGGGCTTCTGGAATTATTTTCAGTAAGTGTACCACGTTAGTTGTCTTCCTCACATTCATCTAATTGCTTATTGTGCGACTGAAATAATGTAGTAAATAAGAAATGTCTGGATATTAGTGATACAGACTAGAACTAGAGGATTCCTGACATACCAGTCTGCATCCAGCCCTTGTAAAAACATAAATCTTTGGAATTGTTCTTTTTCTCACAGGCAGGCTTTACCAGGAGTTTGGTAATAGATTACTCCAATATTAGTGGTACTGGAGGAAATACATATGCTGTAAAATTAATGAGTGCATAGGTATAGTAATAATACATAGAACTTATTATTTCTTACTAAAACTTATTTTAAATATTGATTGGAAATGTTGCCCTGCTGTTGTTTTAAACTTGTCTATCCCTTACACTGCTCTTCAAGTAACAATATTTAGTAAGCTTTAATTTTGTCTTGTCGTATTGGAGTTAAATAAGCCAAAGAATTTAAAATATATAGTAAATGAATCCTTAGACAAAAATAAAAGCACAGCTCCATTGTGGGTCATGCGTTTGCGTGCTGGATCTCAAACCATTATTTGGGCATTTCTATTTTCAGGATAAAGTGTTAGGAAGAGAAGCCCTTGGATGGAACAGCCAAATGGGTCTGCCTTGCCCTATGGTTGTCTTATTTCCTTTACATTTCACTTTCCTTCCTCAAGCACGTGTTTCTTCTGTTGTCATCCATTTCCCTAAAATTAGGTCCTAATATTGGACCTAATTGCATTAAATAATTAAATGCAAAATTAAAATCTGAAAGAACTTCAGAGACTAAAATACTTCCTAAAAAATGTGTAAACAGGAATATCCAGAGGGAAACTCACAAACTACTGTCCCCACTGAGGGTAATCAGGTAAATGGCTCTTTCAGATACTGGCTACACTTCAACTTTCTCTTTCAGTTGTATATCAGTTCTTCTGTATTTTTCACTCAAAACCAATCAAGCTTCTATATATGTCACTAAATTCCATCCTACAGCTGGAATAAAATATTTACCCTAAATTCACTTTATATCTAGTATTTTTTTATATTTCTTCTCAGTGTATGACCTGATTCAAAATTAACCCAGTGTTGAATTCCTGACCCTCAATCTGTGATGCTGCAAAACAGCAGTTCAGGGAGGAGTCTTGCTCTCCTTGCCATGTGCCCACACTGATGAGTAGTGCGGGCTCTTGGGTGAGCATGGCACCTGAACTCCAGTTCATCAGTGCCATTTGGGCTAAGAAATTACTCAAAAGAAATTCTGTCAGTCTCTGTGGGGCCTGTGCTGGCTGCATTGGGCAGAGCATCCATCTTCTTCCCTCCCTGAGCCATTATATAATTGTCTGCTAGATTTTCTGGCTTTGTTAAAAATCTGGTGCAAGCCAAGCTTTTAAATAGTTATAGTGGGCACTCAGCAATGTGTGAACAGAGTGGGAGAGTGCTGTCAGGGCATATTGCATGCTTTGGTGTGACTTGGTAAATTTGGTGTGAATTGGTAAATTGCTGCTGCTCTGGAAGAAAAGCTTCCTCCGTGCTTGGGTTGTTGCCCCCAACTCCAATACCAGCTTATGGGAATCATAGGTTTTGTTGAGACATGGCAAGTAACTGCTGTGAGACTCCTGGCAACAGTGGCAGGACATCTTCCTCTGCCCCATCTTCCCAAAAATCTAAACTCTGCTTAGGGGACCACAGGTGGTGAAGGGGACTGATGACAGTAGTGGCAAGTGATCTGCTTTGTTAGACATTTAAGATGTTTGAACAAGCTTTGTCTTCTTTTCTGATTTTAAGATACAATTCATTGACTATAAACAACAGGTTTTGGCATCCTACGTTTCTACAAATACACAGCAATGTACAGAATGTGAGAAAAATGCTGTCAAAAACTGGTCATGCTAATGAAACATGGAGAAGAGAGAGAGATAAGACATTTTACTTTACATCCTCAGTAACATATAAAATACTCCTTAATACTGAATGCATTATTTAAAAATGCAATGGTTTTGGCTTCAGGATTTGTTATCCGTTTAATTACAGACTTTTATTCACAGGATGACCTAAATCAGATATTGAAATACTTGAATGTAACATGAAGCAAGTAAGATGTTTAATATATGCAGATCTAGGAGATGGGAAATATGGGAGTGCAATGAGAGACAATCAGAAGTGGGACAAAAGAAAGCATTTGATTGCTGAAAGATAAATGCTAGATACAAAGGAAAACAGGAATTTGGAGATACAAAAAGAAGAGCAGAGAGAGAATGAGGTGGATTAAAAAAATCTAATGAAAAATTTACTATTCAGTCTATTGACCCCTCAGGCTGTTACTCTGATAGGTACAGAGAAATGGATCAATTCTCAATCCCTGTGTGTTTGGAGTTTTGATGTGGATACTGGGATGAGGCAAATTCTTTTCAGCTCTCTTCATGGAGATACTGACTTGAATTAGGTGACTCTTGGATAGCAATTATACCCATAAGATGTGCCTTATTCTACTGTAGTATGGATAAATTAATTTTCTTCATGTTGTCATGAAATATAGGAGTAGCACTGTTGGCATGTCATGACATCTACAGCATTCTGTGATACAACTACAAAGATAATGCAGAAGAGGATCCCGAAACTACTATCCTGATTACAACGTGTGGGCTGTAATTGGAGGCCAGTAACTAGCAGTGTACCACATGGTAACACTGGGTCGTCTTACTCGTTAATGACCTCAGTGAGGGGTCAGAGTGCATTCTCACCGAGTTTGTTGATTACACCCAACATGGAAGAGTGACTGGGATGCCAGAGCGTCACACTGCCATCCAGAAGACCTTGACAGGCTGGAGAAATGTGCTGCCAGGAGCCTCCTGAAGTTCAGCAGGGACAAGTGGAAAGTCTGCACTGGAGGAGGAGCAACCCCAGGCACCAACATTTGCTGAGGCTGCCCAGCTGCAAAGCAGCTCAGCAGGAAAGGAGGTGGGGGTCCTGGTGGTGCCAAGCTGAACACGAGCCAGCAGTGTGCCCTGTGACAGAGGAGCTCAATAGTGCCCTGAGATGCATTAGGAAGAGTGCTGCCAGCATGTTGAAGAGGGGGATCCTTCAAACAAAAACATTCCCCTTTAGTCAGCACCAGTGAGATCTCTCCTGGAGTGCTGTGTCCAGATCTGGTCACAAAGATGATTAAGTGTCTGGAGTTCCTCTATGAGAACGTTCCTTAATGCCTGCATATCTTGCTTTTTGCTACACATGGCACATCTGTGTTTCTTGCAAAAAAAGAAAAAGTAGGAAAATTTAAAACTGTGTATTTGCTGTTTGTTAATTTGTGCTTTGGTTTCTGATGCTTTTCAATGAAAAACTGAATGCTTGTTGAACAGGATTTTGTGCCGCTACAAAGGATTGGCTTAGAAAAAACATGAATACACTTAATTAAAATGTAACCCTTTCCCTGTTTTCAAGGAGTTTTGTGGATGCTGACATCCTGGTCAGAGAGAAATTTTCGAGTATCAAACAGCAGCAAGGCCTGTGAGAGAGAAAGTTATAAACTTTCCCAGGCACTGGTCTGGGGAAAGCTCAAATGAAAGAAATCAAAATAATCCTTGCACCTGGTATTTACACTTCTTGTTGACTTGCAAGATGTTTACAAAGGGGTGTCGTTTCTAATTAGCTAATGATGGTGAGGGGTGTTAATTAAAGAACCAATCATGTCCAGCTGTAGCAAAAAGGTGTGTTTTCTATTAAATTTTGCTGTGTGCCTTTTGAGAGGATTGAAATCTGTGTCACTCATTCAGCTGCCCCTAATACAACAGCGACAGAGTTTCTGTTGTTTTTTTTAATATTAAAATTCAGAGGATAACAATGTAACTGTATCTTCATTAGCTCTTATTTTGTAATTTAGAAAGATGTTTTTTCAAAGTAATATAAGAATGCTCAAAATCTGTTTACTGTAGCTGAGGAAATATGATTAGAAAAACATCATTATTGTCAACCACAAAGTCCTCCTTAAGTCCACAGCCAATTAACTGCTGATTTTAAACTGATTTTAAAGAAGTCAAACATAGTTGATGTATCTTCTGTAGATAAGTGCTATGTAACTTTACATATTGATGTGTGTGTGTTTATGTGTAAAAAAAGTATAACTACCAGTGGCATTTGTACTCTGGTGCAGAGGTTAAGGTATTGCTGTTATATTTTATTTTTAATTTGCTGTAACCAGCTTTATTCCAAATTTACTGGTCTCTCATCATCCTCAAGAATCCCAAGTGTATTTTAGCACTATGACAAATCTCCCCAACTACAAAATAAAAGAAGGCAAGCACCTTCCCCATTTATAGGTGGCACAACAGGACTACTTCTAGGTCAGAATCTTAGCAATATGTTAGCAAACTAAAAGTAACTTCACCATTAAAAGCAGACATAAAAATGCAAATAAGGAGTATAAATATTTGAAGTATGATGTGACCTCAGATGTGTAGAGTGCATTGGAGATATGGCAAGCCTATGCTCAAGTCCCTGCCTTACCTGCTTAAGCTCCTGTAGTCTTGTGAGTTGAAAACAAAGGATTTATTCTCACTACAAGGTGGGGCTGATCTAAGCAAGTTTAGTGTATCTAGTAAAATGTTTTCCTCTGGATCTGAGAACTTTCTGATGCACATTATAAAAATACGTGTGCGCATATATATGTATGCATAGAGATAACATATTAAGAATTAGTTAATAGCAGCAATAAAACATGCTCTATAACACATGAATATTTTAAAAATATTACTAATACTATAAGTATATTCTATAGAAAATATATTTATATTTTATAATACTGTATAAAATTTGTAATATGAAAAATGCTTAATATGCTAGACATCTTATGTATGGCACATATATACATACATGGCCACACGTGGCAACACTCGATACATTTTGGTTTCCTGACCAGTAGTGCATTTGGCTTTTCTTGTAAGCCATCAGCTGTCAGTGTTATAATTCTTCTGTATGGTTGTAAATCTTTCTCATTTGTTTGTTTGAGATAGGACTAATTAAATTGCAAGCATTGTGGTTTGAAAGATCTGTTAAAGATTTAGTACAGTATTCAATCAAATTTTTAGTTCTAACGAGATGTAGGCAGGTGTCAATTCTGTCTTCCACTTCGTTGTTCCTTCAATATCCTTCTGTACTGTGACAACACATCTTTTATTCTGGTTGTCTGAAGTTTGGCTTGTATGAGCCATCACTCTTGTATTGTGCTGAATAGATAGGAATCCCTATTATTGTCAAACCCTTCTCTACAATACTTCTTAACAGGGGCTGTCTTTATCAGACTACAGTGAAAGCTCAGCTGGTGTGACTTTTTTGTTTCGCAAAGCTCAGTATTTTAATTTCTAGCTCATTCAAATATATTGTGATGGCAGTTCTAACATTTGTAATGCATTCGTTTTTAATATCTGAAGATGCAGTTCTAGGGAGCTAAGTCAAAGCACGCAGAAAGTTGAATTAGAAGGAGCATTTACTTCAGCCTTGGAAAGATTACTTGGTCTTAAACTTATGTTAGTAGAGGTTTCATGGGCAATCTGATACTGAGTCAAATGTCTTTCTTTTACATGACTTTTTAATTTTATAGTGTTTTAACTTCCTAATGTCTAGGCTAAGTTTCTGGCAAGTAAATGAAGTTAATTATTTGTGCTATTTCCTGTGGACAAGTTTTTTAATTTTCTCCAAGCAAACTTTTTTCTCTGTGAAGTGTATTTTGCCATAATCATGTCTTTTTTTAAACCAAAGACAGTATTTTATCCTTTTTTCAGTCCTTACAGTAGGTTTTGTTAGATATTGCCCTTGTTATCCTTGTTCTCTTGATTCTGTGCAATAACTCTGGTACAAAATCCTAAATAAGCTTTACTTGCATGATGTTGATTTATATTTCTAAAGGTAGCTGATGGAATAACTCTGTACAGAAATTGAAGACATTATTTTGACGTGTTTCAGAACAAGGTAATTAATTTGGTTTGATATTCTGAATGTAGACATAAAAATGAGCAAAGCTTTTTTGTCAGAACCAAGAGTCTTGTGGATAATGCTGTGTAACAGCCCAAAACGATCTGTTACTGCAGACAGCTGACTCCAACAAAGCACAACAGAGTGGAAAATAAAACTAGAGTTGGGAGGGAGAGCAGCACATGCTCTGCATGATGTTGCTGGCAAGGGGAGTGGAGTGACATAAACAGGAAATAGAAACCATTCTCCTTGCTTCTAGAAGACATGACTTCTCATTATCTTGTCTTTCACTTTGTCATCCCCTTTCTGTGGGGATGCCCCATAATCCTAACAGGAAAATAAAGTCTTTGGCTGGAAAAAATGGAGCAAAATAAAACTAGGTGAGTATGAGGAGCTTCCTTTTTGTTGACCACCATTTGCAGAGGAAAAAAAAGCAAAACAAAACAACCAACTTGTCAGGGAGAATTTTGCCAATTTGACTGGTATTGAGTGAAAAATTTGCAAGATTTATGAAAAATGTTTTGAAGAGGAATAGGATGACACATGTGCTGTGCATTGAAGGATTGATTATTTCAGTCAATTAGAAAAATAGGCAACAATGTACTACTTGTCAATTCAGCATTGTATTTTAATGCTATCACATTTAATCTTTCAATTGCTTTAACAGCTAGCATTATGATTGATTACTGACTGTTCTATCCATCAGCACCATAAAAATATTGGTCAACTTTCAGAGCAATTATCAAACCAGAACTAGTAACTAAATACAGCTACCCTAGTGTTTTAAGTCACAGAACGTGTGATAATCTCTAGCACTAATCTGAATTATGAAATGCTGTAATTCTGTATAAATTATAAAATAGACATGAAGTATTATTTACTGCTATGTGTTGGAGACTTGACTGAGGAAGAATGATCAGTCATATTAGGAAGTTTTATTCTCTGAAGAATATGTTTTGGGCAGCATGTTTTATTGTGAGCCTGAATGAACAGGATCCTGCTGCCATTTTATGCAGTCTTTAAGTAAGAAGAGATTGCTGAGTTTTTTTCAGCAGCTGACAATGGAAGGAGAAATGCCACCTTGAATGAATCATTTCCTTTCTGCAGCCTGACCACCTCCTTCTTAGGTGTGAAGGTGATAAATCACCGAGCAAAACAACAGCAGGGATCCTTATTAATGACAACGTTCAGCACTCTTTGCAAATGCTAATGACACTGTAGAAGTGTAGATTTTTTTAAAATCTGAGATTTGCATTTGCTGCTAGCTAGAAGGTTTGCCTGGATTGAAGGGAACCTTCATGTGTTAGATCTCTCAGTTTGGCTTTGGGAGTGGAGTGGGGTTTGGTTACAGGCATGTTGTCCACACTTTTGGATGGACAGAGGAGGAGAAGGGAATGTGAGGCAGTAATTCTGTGATGAGAATTAATTGTGATTGAACTTTTAGTTAATGATCTGGCCCTTCTATTTCTTAGACAAAGTAAAAGAAAATGTTGGTTTAGTTTTCGGTTTGTGCAAGGTTTGGTTTTTTCTTAAAAGCCCTAGTTTTTGTTGGCACTGATTTTTTATTTTTCTGAAAAACGCCCACATCTGCAATGAGAAGTCCAGGCAAAGACTGTGAAATGGGCAGAAGATATCTAAATATGATAAATTTAGCTTTTCTGAGAAATTTATAAGCAATTTTGATTTTACCCATGTCTTCTTGTAAACCTTTGCTAACCTTTTAATTTGAGGATGGTAGCTTGGGAGACCTTTGTTTCTTGAGAGGAATACCTGTTAACTGGCCTGGTACTATAGGGTGCCTGAGGTACATTTGCATTAGTGTTTTGATTTGGGACAGGAATGTGTTTTTGGCATGGAGTTACGCATCGATCTCCACTTGCTGTGCTTCCCTTCATGTTGGAAATCACTGGGTGCATATTACATTCCTTTGGGTGGAACTAAACTGAACTGTGCGGTTTGGGAGTGCAGTTGATTTGTCTCCTACTCCTAAAGGGAATTTGGTCCGCGGAACCAAACCAGAGGTAGTCCTTGAAAACATGGATTTCTGTGCTGCATTGACACGGCTTGTTTGGGAACCTCAGTTCCACCCTGTATAAAAGTAGCATATTCAGGACTGGAATGAGGAATTCTGTGATCACAGCATACCTCTTCAGTTTCTGAGAGATTTCTTGTCGCTTTTTGTAAATTTTTGGGTGTCTACTATGTAAAATACATAAAAGATCTACTTGTGCTTACTTGGGAACATGTTACTTCCTTCTCCAGTTGGTCTGGGTTGGTTTCAGTGTGTGACTCTTCATCTGTGATTGCAAAAGGTTGCCGTCGCAGTTCAGAGACTTCTGATAATTTTCTTTTTTTCCAACGTGGAACTCAAATGTGGTTAACAACCACAAGGGAAGGAAGGCTATTTCTATTACAGATCTGATTTTAGCTGCCTCTTTGGAATGGGAAAGAACCAGTTTTTCTAATAAAACTATTCACTCACTAGAAACACGTCCTTTTAGTTGACTTCAAATCATATGTAAATCAAGGACAGCTCTGGGAAGTTTTATTGGCTGAAAACTTTAGTAGAAATTACTAAAGGTAATTTGGGGTAGGGAATCTAATCTTGTAATTTCTGTAGTATCAGATAATGATGTAAACAGTAGCACAGCTATTCTCCATGCACAGATACAAACAGTACTTATTTTGTATTAAATTCATTTTAGAAAAAAACAAGACACTTGCGCAGGTATGAAATGTTGTTATTCACTTAGGTACACTTAGGTAAATTAGAAAGGGTAAATGACACACTGAATGGTCTTCAAGTTTCTAAAGGTGCCTGTGAGTTGAAACTGCAATTCAGTGTGTCAAGCAGTCTTCTTCACTTAATATTGTGGCAAATACAGTGCAATATGAACAGTATGAGCCCCAGCATCAACCCCTGGGCTACTGTGCTTCATAGCCAGCTACAACTTGAGCTACTGTTTGATGGACTTCGAGCCCAGCAGCCCAGACAGTGTTCAAACCATCTAGAAGTCTGTCCAGTTCTCATCTTGTTAGTGAGGATAGTGCAGGAGTCAACATAAAACATCTTCTTGGACTCAACACAAGTCTTCTTGAAATCGGGTTGTATTGCACTGTTTTCTCCTCATGCACAGGAATTGTCTTCCCTTGGTAAGTCTATTTTGAACATTCATGATACTGCCTTACTACCCTTGCTGTTGTTGTGAGTAATTTCTCAGAAAATGTGCTTCACGACCTTTGCTGTTACTATGCTGGGGTGGCCAGGCCTCTGGGTCCCTGGATCTGCCCAGCTGTTACCACTTCTCCCATTATCCTCCTCCAGTTTTTTTTTTTTAATCATAGACATGGCCTTGAAGGCACAGCAGCCTGTGTTCATCACTCACACCTAAATAATCGCTAATTCTATGGCATTCCTATGTCCAGATTCTTTAAGTAGTTTCTAGCATGTTGCTCCCCAGTTTGGGCTGCCACACTTCCCAAACCTTGCAGTTATGGTCTGTGAAGAATAAGACAATGAAATTTTGTTGAACCATGTCAGTGATTGCCATATCATCTTTCACTAACCAGGTCACGTCCGACCCACCCTGTTATTTGATCTTGCTGTTGCTGCTGACAATGTATTTAAATGAGTGCATTTCAAAGATGTGACATACACAGCCTATACCTGTGTGGCTGTACTTTGTACAGAGCACATCTTGTTTTGGAATTTTGTGAATGTTTTTTAGTATGCTCAGCCAATTCTACAATATATAGCATCTATATCCAGCACTCAGCACTTAACTGAACTGGAATATTAGGGTAATATTTCACTTGATTATTAGGTCAATATTTCTCTTGTATACCTCCTTTAAAAGGTATATTAATATTTTTATACTCAATTCCTTCTCTTATCATTCCAATAATATTTTGAATGTCATGCAGGTCTCATATTGTCTCTTTACAAAAGGAAAAGCTTCCTAGGTAAACATTCACTTTTATTGTAGACAGTAATATATTAAGTTCATTTAATTTGAGTGACACTTGCATAATTCTATTTTCTTGACGAGTCCATGAAAATGGATGAGCAGGGTTTATATTCGAGAAAAGAATGAAGTTCCTCAGATTTTGAGTAATGATAGTAAAAATCCTTTATTGTTACAATCTATATAACAATGAATTCAAAGGTTTTCTATTCATTTGTAAATCAGAATAATAAGCCCATTTATAAAGTTCCATTTCATTTTATCATTGTAATTATTTCAGCATATGAAACCGGAATAGTAAAAATCAAGCTTTCAGGAGGTTATTAGTGATTTAGCAATGGCTGCACTTGACTTATATTGCTTCTACCCAAAAAGCTTGCAATAGAATCCAAACAGAATGATTTGTATTAACCTTTCTCCTAATAAATATGTAAATATGCCTGAGCTGATTGAATCTGGAAATTAGAATGCCTAAATATGTTATGATACATATAGGGGGACTGAAGATTGTATCCTCCAATATAAAATGAGAAAAGATAGCTGATTAAGTCTCAAGGGGAACCCAAGATTTAAATCACACCTATTTAAGTATTCTGTTCAATTTGTTTGCTATTTCACTTACAGTACAGAAGAATTGGCTTCTGGAAGAAATTGCAAGAGTTGGCTGTTTAAGAAGTTTTATATTCAGATGGGTAGTTTCCTATCAAATCTGCCTTCCTGTGTCTCAAAAATCTCCAAGCACAGACCAGGTTGCTGTAACATGAAGGAGTGGCCCACTGGTGTAAGAGGAACACACGTTTTGCTGCTTATTCATCCACTCAGTCACACAGTCCATTTTTTATTTCCAATGCTGCAAAAGCAGTATTGAAAAGAGGCACAGCTCTCTGCCCACCAGCAGCCAGGCACCTGTACTACTTGTGGTGAAGCCCAGCAGTTCTTTGCTTTAGGGAAGGCTTCACACAGGGATTGTAATTTGGTTTATGTAGATTTATGCTATCTGGGCATGGACCACATGCTTGTGTTGGTATTATTCAGTAATTCTGTAGGGTAAGCTCTTCATCACTGTTGGAAAAAGTAAAGTTTATTCTAGCCAACTCTGTATATGCACTCCCTTACAGACTTTATGTTGCACTAATTGCTAGAGAACTGTATTGGTGATTTTTGAGTTAACATTGCAAGAGGAAAAATTGCTTTCAGAAGTTAAGGAAAGCATCTCATGTACTGCATGAATAAACATTCTGACTTTTGATATTGCCTGATATAGCCTGATCCTAAGAGAGAAAGGAATCAGCCTTTTCAGGCTCAAATTTCCTAGGCTGGTGTCTTTCAGAGTGAATTGTGCTTAATTTTGAAAGGGAAATAGAATCCAGTATTTATAGAAAAATCTGGATTTGCTAAAACAGTAAGTTTATGCTTGCAAAAGGGGAATGCAGTGAATGAAAGGTGGTGAACCTAGTTGAACTATGCATATTTAAATAGTATTAGGATCAATTTCAGTAATCCCTTGGAGTATTAAGAACTCTCTTCTTTTGAACTTTAAATTTTATTTATAACCAGCACTGGGACAATTCTATGAAGTCTATTTTCTGAATATCATCATAGTCAATGCCAATTTAGGACAATTTGGAGCCAAAGGATGGAAAGGGGAGTCATTAACACACATACACAGAAATCAATCTATGGTGTCTGTTTGCCAGCTGACCTCAGGCCAAAATAGATTGAAGATCAAAAGTAGTCAAAAGGGAAATTCTGTCATTATGAAATGCTTCAACTT
>WAAE01010141.1:0-30178 GCA_013400495.1 Nicator chloris
AAAAATAAATACATAGAAAGTTGCATTCATCTGTAGTTTTGAAAATTAGCTTAGGTTTTCTAAAAGCCATACTCAATTTGACTGATAATTACATTTCAACCAGAGAGCAAAAAGGCCTGGTTTTACTTTTTTTAGTAGATCACACCACCAACATGCAATAAGCTCAATATAAAAATAAAGAAGTGTGATTATTATTGTTATACATTTTACAGAGTTCTGGACATTAAAAAAAAAAAGCATTATTCTGAATCAGTGGTTAGAAGGTTTATCACTTATGCATGTACTTGACTTATCCCTGTTCTGCAATAGACATAATTTTATACCTCATAAAAGCAATTTATGTTTCCAAAGGGAATAATCTGGATAATATAAAATGTGGAGTGCTACATTGCAGGAAGCATATTTTCATTCAGCAATTGTATTTCGAGATGGAGCTGCACAGTTTGATCACCATATCATGTCAGAAAACATCATTCACTCGTAAGTCTATCTAACTTCCAGTGCCACAAATTAATATACATCGTTAATTTATTTGTACATATATTTAATTTACTGCTATATATTGTCCGTAGAAGGTGTTTATATTATGTATACAATAAACTAATCTAAAAAATATGGACACCACACTAAAGACAGCTTGTTAACTGTTGAAATATTCCATTGCTCATGTCTTCAGAACAGTCACATTTAGCATTGAACTTATTGAATACAAAATAAAACAACATGGAAAACAGCTATGAAGCACTGATTTTTTTAAATGCAAATCCAAACTTTTAAATTTATATAACAAAAACATCGTACAAAAGACTGTCTTAATGGAAGGAAACACTGTAGGAATAATTAATTTAATATTTTATGAACCTATTCTGCGTGGAGTTTGTAGAAAAATATCAATCACATAAACTGTTTCATTATTTATTAGATAAATAATATAGTAAGCCATTAAGTAGCACAATAAAATTAAGCAAGAATCTGATAACGTTGAATTAACAAACAATTTGTTACTACAAATATTCACACTGGTTTAGCCACTGATCTATCGTTAAAAACATACGTATCTACAGAAAGTGCTTTGTTATCAAAAAACGTGAGTTGAGAAACACCGTGTAAATTTGAGACGGCTTCACTATGCTCTAGGACCACTAGAGAGAGCTCTTCAGTTCTTTTAAAGGTTCTCGTAAAGGTAAGAAAAGTGTCCAGCTGTGCTGCTTATCTATTTATCTGTTTTCCAACACTAACATTCGCATCACGAGGATCTGATTACATCAGTTCATAGCAAACTGGCAAATCTAGTACTTTCTAAGGTAAACAGTGTCACATACCATCAGAAGGTGCTTCATCCTCTTTATCATATCGGTCAGATGCTATTGAGACACTATCAGGAGGCGAAGAAAGGGGGTTCTCAGCCTCTTCCTCATCTTCCAGCTCTGTAAAAGTCAACACACATTGCTGGTTAAACAGTCTATCACACAAACACACACAATAAAAGTATTTCCAACAGTAAGGAGGATATCAATTCCTATCTGGAACTGAAAGAATCCTTATTTCTCATGGATATCGGCAGGCTCCAGCACAGCCGTGAGCGATGCCGTTCTAGGGCTACCTTCTGACCCGATGCATAAATGCTGCTGGAGCAGTTTCCCTAAATGCTGTCATATAAAGAACCTGCTCCCAGCACTTCACAGCTGGCAGCTTCTCACAAGGGGGAAACAAACACCAAAGAGGCGGGAAAAAGAAAACACCGGCAGAAGGAAAAAAGGAGTGCACCAGGCGCTGAAGTTCTGCCTGTCCTAGTGCGGGATGGAGCTGCAGCAACTTCCCTCCCAGGAAAAGCCAAACCACTGTAGGTAGCAGTGACCTCTGTTCACGTTTACTTTTCTTCACTGTAATTAGGCACTGCCTTGCAAAACTGTGTGTGTATTCCTCCCGTGAAACTCGCAGTGGAATTGCCGTCTGGCAGCACCTGGTATGAACCTGTGGCTTAATGCAGCATTCTGTTAATGAATTTCCTGCCCAACTGGGAGCCCCGCGGCAACAGATACAAAATCAGTGTCATGCATAAGCACAAAGGTCTGGGAAAGATATGGTGAAATCAATATTAGTTAAGGCTTTCACCTAATTAGGCAGAATTTAACTACTTCTTCCTGAAACTCAGTATATTTTCTTAGATATGTTTAACACATCTGGGCAAAGAAGAGGGGGAAAAAATAACAAACTACATTCCTCCTAAAAAATGAACAAATAAATAAAAATAAAAAATAAAACAAACAAAATCTTGGTGATGGAAAAAAACCTAAATATGACAAAAATCATCACACCAGAATCATAAAGTTGATGCCCCAATAGATTAAATGTCACTAAAATTTCTTGAAAATCATGTAACACAGAATTGTTCAAGCATTGCCTTTTGGTATATACAAACACAAAAAGCTTTCCAGAGACATCCAAATATCTCTCTATTTCTCTATGTATGTGTTCCCTTTTGGAGCACTGGATTGGAAAACTAATTTCTAAGAATCCAAAATAAACCCATGCATAGTGAAAATACTCTTCTTCACAGACACAGAAATTGCATTCATCAGTAGGACTGCCTAACCATGACTGAGTTTTACCCCCTCCCATTCTACAATTCATAAAATTCAGATACTATGTCCATAAAGCATCATGGCTGTTTGTAAAGAACAGCAAGTTTTTCATGCAGTTAAAACAACAACGCCTGACATTTGCTTTGCTGGAGTTCTTTTACATTCAGAAGTTGTAAAACACTAGCTAGGCTTTCCCTTCATTAATTTAGTATGCTTTTCTTGGGAAAGCTTCCTCCCAAGCTCCTATGCCATTTAACAACTGCTCTGAATCTGAACCTGACTCCAACCTATTTTTGACATAATCCTCTCCCAGTAGCACGCCAGTCATCGTGTTAATCTGATCAAAATATTTGCACTTCATCGCACCTGTCAAACCAATCAAAAGTAAATTATTCCTCTCTAGAATTCACCTCTTCCTCCAAACAGAAAAACACAGAGCAGATGAACAGAAAATGAACACATGAACAGAAAATATTATGCCTTATTTATAACCAGTATGATCATCTTTCACACTTAGATTCCGGAGACCAGTTGCCTCTCTCTCATTGCCTATATATATCTTTATTAGATGATACACTCCATATAAAAAGAGCAAACATGATATTCACAACCTATACAATGGCAAAATTGTTCCACTGTTTTCCTGTCCTACACTTTTACTAGTACTAGAATGCATAGAATATATGTGTATATGTAATCCCTGGCTGTCAATCAAAAATGTCCTCTTATCAGCTCTGCATAAACATGTTACCATTTAACCTTCATGAAAGTGCCAGCATAAATTTAAAATATTCAGTTGTATTTCTAGAAAAAAAACAATTCCACAGATACCACATTCCAACACATAATTTCATGAGCTGAATGGCAAACCCTAGTATATTTGAATGAATAAGACTTGTGGATGACAAGTAGGTGAGTATACATGTAGCAAGAACATCTCCAGATGATTTTGTCCCATTCAGAAACACATAATCTCTTAATCTAAATTTGCATGGCTGCACAGTTACCTTGCTCTTCCACTGTCACCATACTACCATTTTCCAATTGCACTTAGGATTTCAAATTCAGTAAACATTTGTGCTTTACTTTCATATAAAGAAATAAATATAAAGGCCCGATGACCTAGGAACAATGGACTTTTTAATACATACATACATATTTAGGGCGTACCATATACCTATCCCAGATTGTGCTGGTTTGGCTTGGATAGAGTTCATTTTTTTTCACAGTAGCTGGTATCAAGTTATGTTTTGGATTTGTGCTAAAAACAGTGTTGATAAAACAGGCATGTTTTAGTTACTGCTGAGCAGTGCTTACAGAGCCAAGACCTTTTCTTCTTCTCACACCACTGCACCAGCGAGTGGGCTGGGGTGCATGAGAAGTTGTGAGGGGACACAGCCTGACCAAGAAGATACTCCACATCATATAATGCCATGCTCAGCAAATAAAGCAGGGGGAAAAGAAGGAAGTAGGGGACAATTAGAATGATGATGTTTGTCTTTTTAAGTCACTGTTACTTGTGATGAAGTCCTGCTCTCCTGGAAATGGCTGAACACCTGCCTACCCAGGGCAAGTGATGAATGAATTCCTTATTATGTCTTTCTTACATGAACAGCTTTTGTTTTACCTATTACATCAACTTCATATCAACCCATGGGTTTTCTCACTTTTACCCTTCTGATTATCTCCTCTATCCCAGTGGGGCCAAATGAGTGAGGGACTATATGGGCTTTAGTTGCCATCTGCCATGCAGATCATGACACAGTTATATACTGTATTTGAAACAACAAAAACCATGCCCACACTGAATGTAGATTCATAAAAAACAAGTTTCTGCTTTACATCTAGAATATCCAAATTCAAAATGCTCTTTAAACAAAACGAGCAAAAAAAGAAAAGTGTTGAGAGTATTACGAAGAAAGAAATTACACACTCGGTGCTTTACATTTGTCAAAGCATTCTCTAGATGTTAAATCCTAAAGAAGGCTTGAAGACTTTCATGAAAAAAGTTCTCACTGAGAATGACACTCAGAACCAGTATATAAATCCTATGTCATACAATACTACATTTAGGTACCCACACTTTACATGAAAAATGTGGAGAATAGGTGGCAGACTCAGAGGTACAAACAACCTGCACTCACTGAGGACTAGATTAAACAAAAAAACAATCCTCCATTTTTTATTTTAGAGTAAAGAAAAATAGTAGCAAATAAATAATAGTTTTCATCAATTTATATTATACACTGAAAAATACAATTCCTAAATAATCTAATTTGTACAGAAGAATTGCAGGCATTTCAATAGGAAAGCTGACTCATTGTGCTCTGGAGTTTTAACAGGCAACATTTCACAACATGTTTATGTACTGGCATGAAAGAAGGACTACTTTCTGGTATCAGCCTTGGGGTTTTTGCCTCCTAGCTCTGTCAGGGTTAAAAGATATCTTAGGACTGTATGGTGTTAATATATAAAGATATTGCTCCTGATAGCTCACAAAGAGGCTTTCTGATGATTCTGTGCCATCTCCTACATCCCCACTCAGAGCAGCCTTTGCCCTTTCTCCACTTTACACGCTTCTCCATCAATGTGTTGCATTGAAGTTTATACTCCACCTATAGAGTAAGAGCAGTCAGAATTGGATTTGAAGCTCCATGTGTTACTCCTGGAACAGTCAGAGGAGTCACTGTTGAGCAGCACAAACCACTATTCTCTTCAGGTGCCAAGTATCTAAAAATACACCCAAAAAGCATCAATAAATTAAAGAAAAGCATTCAACTTGCACTTATGTAATAGAAAACCGAACTACAAAGCAACAATGGGCTTCAGGTAAATGTATTCAATACAATTTGCAGGCATAATTGAAAGCATTGCTGCCTAATCAAACATCTAAAAGCAAAGCATGCTCAAACAAAATGTCTATAGACTCATTAGTTGGCAGCCATTCCATTACAATCACACATAATGTCAGTAGTGCCTTGAACCCACGCCAATGACAACAGCATAAATTTTGCATCTCATTTCTATGGTCATAAAATTAATGGCCAGTTCAAAAATACCTCTTTACAAAAGAAAGAAAAGTTATTGCCTAAAGAAATTACATGAATGTGTCCCTGTTATGCAGCCACAAGTATAATTATGGAGTTGATGCTCATTAATACAGTTTCTTCTTTCCCCAGAATAACATGATTTGTCTGGAAGTTGGGGAAAAAATAGATTAATTAAAGGTAGATATTTAACAGTCACAATAACAGAAATATGTACATGAACTGACTCTATTCTCCAGTTTCTGCAACTTAAACTAATCTCCTACAGGTTTGATAGTAGAATCAATATTTTATGATGTCTGTAAAAAAAAAATACAATGTCATTCCTTATTAAATGCTACCTTTTCCATTACAGCTTATTTATTGATTCAGGAAATAATGCATACCAAAGGGTAAGCTTACCACATTAGGAATGGAGCATAAAACAAACTCGCTTCATTGAAACTGTTCTTACAGTACAGTGGCTGTACTTCAGTTCTTACCCCTTGTTCTGAAGACTTCCAACAAATTTAGTTGGTACAAGCTCAATATAATGAATAGGACCATACTACATTGTAAGAATCCAGCTTTAAAAAAATCCAGACTTTTTTTCCCCCCAAGAATTAATTTTCTTCTGCAACGCTGAGATTATAATAATGAATTCCTAAGCATTAAAGATACTGCTTCTACCACTTACTCTAAAAATGAGCAAGCAAGATGTATCAGCCAATGCCTCTGAAGGAGACTTGCTAGCTCACATCCTCAGATAACTAAACACTTTCAATTTATTTCTAAAAATGTCTAGACAGAATGATGCATTAAAACTGCTCAAGTATAAGAGAAATAAAACAACTCAGGAAAATAAAGACATGTAGGTCAAACCACCCTGCTTCTTGCCATTTCAGAAGGACCCAAGTCACAGCAGGTTGAAATCAGTTCCTCCTGTCCAATCTCTGCTGCAGTAAGAACCCACAAAACAAAGGACTGGATGAAGCTATCAAGCAGACCAAGCAAGGTTCTCACTACACAGTTTTTCATAAGAACAAGTAGACAAAGCTGCTTTCAAGCTGGCAGGGTTATACTTCAGCCCTTTGATAGGAGCATCCTGTATTTTTAAGATGCTACTGACCCAATTCACTAGTCACCCTGCAAGACTGGATTCTTCTGACAATCAATTTTTCAATGCATGCTCTGCCATGTAGTCTGCTCCAACACATTCATTCCTGAAGGGCCTTCTAGAGTCCCCTATTAACGTGGTTTTAATGGCTTGTTTTGTAAAGGTCAAGTAGAAACTCTTTAGCAGCTACTTCTTAAAACGATACTGAAACAACATTGTTTGGAAGCAAAATATACTTCAAGCAAGAAAAGCAACTGCAACTTTTGCTTGCCGAGTTGCCTCTCATTCTTATGATGGATATCAGGACATAACCATTTTGTGCTGCACTGGTGGATGTATCTCATGTTACTTGAAACTGCACTTGGTGTGGACACTTCACAGAAAACAGCTGTGTGTAGCTGAAAGGGACAACACAGTGACTTGCCTACAGTGAAACCTCCCAGACTTCTGGGACAGAATGGTATTTGGCACACTTTTAATGCATTTGATGATCTCTCCAGAAATATGTCAGGATGATCCTCAAACAACTGGGTAACAACTAAGCCATTTCTTCCCCATTTATGGTCAAATATTAACGATGGATTTATGATCTTGACTAAAAAGTTCAAGTGTGTTAAAATATAGAACTCGTGTGCACATGCGGCTCTGGTGACCACAAGATACTGACTCCCTTTCTCAAGTCCAAAGATACTTCTACTTGCTGCCATTTCCTGAAAAAGAGTGTACAGAGGGGGGGAAAATAGAAAGGAAATACGAACTCCGCACAAAAAAAGAAAATAAAAAAAATACAAAATACAAATCCTTTGCATATAGTGCTACTCTAACAGCTTGACTATTTCCAGGAAGCAGAGGTCTCAGGCTCCAGACACAGTCTGCTCTGCCAAGAGCTAGAAGCATCTGAGTCATCTAAAGGTTTGCTACAGGTGCTCCCAATAATTACATAGTGAATAACACCAATGCTCCAGAGACACAGATTTACCCTCTATTATGTAACAGTGAAATAAAAACAGAAGTGGACCATCATCAGTTTTTATCAGAGTGAAAAATGCTAGTTGGAAAATGTCATGTCATACTTTTCTGCATAATTTAGTGCTGCAGATCAGATAGGAGGTGCAACAAGAGCTTTATGGGGAACTGGTTCTGCAAATTCCCATAGTATGACTCGATTTGGCTAGTACTTTTGGTGTCTCACTTTCAACATTGAGCCAAAATATTTTGTGAAAAGTTATTAAAAATATATATTTTACTAAAATAAATGCACAGAACAGATGGCAAGTGAACTTCAAACAAATACAGTTTCTAGAGCTTAGGGTGCTTCTGCCAACTTTAGTGCTATTTTTAGCATAAATTGAAAACAAGGTTCTTTTAACTAAACATTTTGGCAGTCACAGTATTGATTCAATTAATCTCAAAACAGAGAAATGCCAAAAACTGTATTAAGTCAGAATCTTTGACAAAGTTCAGACTTTTATACCCTTAATGCACTATTAGTCTTATAAAAAATGAATCCAATTTGTATGCAAATTACCTTTGTTTTCAAGTTTCTTCCCAATTCTAAGATCTAGAACAGGTCACTGAGTGTGACTATAGCTTTTTAGTTTTGCTTAAACTGCTTAGATAAATAGTCAGCTATTTCAAATTAAAAGAAAAAAAGGCAGCAGTGTCTAAGAGAAAGACTTTTCTACAGAGTTCTTCAATTTAAGAATAAAATAGGTACAATAAATGTCTAATAACTTAAATAATAAAATTGATTAAAGACCAGTGGATTGGATATAAATATGACTGTATATTTTTGGTCATAACAACAACATGGACTTTCTTTATCCATAAATTAACAACACACTTAACTGTAAAAGTCAGTGTTAAATCAGGTAACACATCACACATGAGAATTAAATATTTTCCCATACAATTTTGTGTCTTTCACTTGTACGTGTACCCACTTTGCCTAAAAAGCTTCATTTTTTTTCAGTCTATATAGACACAAAAGATGCTTTTGTCAACGTATTTACTGACCTGACAGACATCAGAAGGCTTCCTTCTAGAAGGATTCAAGAAAGTCCTCAAATTCATCAAACTGGTTGCAAAGAAATATGTATGCACTTCCTGAGAGAGATGTACATGGGTGATTATAGCTTTAAGAAGTCTGGTTCTACTTGCATGCATGCTCTTCAATTATTTTTTTTTATTATTATGCTTTCAAACCTCCTTGCTTTATCCATATGGATAGGCAGGATTCTGTATGCTATTGGCCAAAGCCCATAAAACAAGAGTCTACAAATAGCTTAGTCAAACCAGCTAGTCACTACATGCAAAGTCAGTGAGACTTCAAAAACATTCAGTGATGAAAGAGAGTGGAGTGGAAAGTGTGCCCACAACACATCCTCGTGGAACAACTCACAAGCTGAAGGAGCTGCTGGTTGAGAGAGCAGAGTCAAGTATCATTATGTCCTACGGGAAATATATGAATTGTGAAAGTGTTAGTCCACTTCTTTCAGCCTCCAAAAATACTTCTGGATGCCTCTGAAAGGATGACAGGTCACAACTCACAAGATTCTTGCAAACAGCTGATGTAGTATAACTGCTATATCATGATAACATACCATGACAGTATGAACCATTTTTCACCTTCCCTTTCAGCTAGAACAGAGATTATTTTATTTACATTTTAAAAATTGAGTGACTGCTACCACAAAACCAAGAACAGTAAATATGGAGTTTAAATACACACAGAAGTTTTTATTCTTCCTAGTATGTTTCAGTGTAGCTTCCACATTTCTGTTCCCATGCCTCCTTTTTTTCCTCTACGGTACTATCCTTTTTTCACCTTATATGTTGAGATATTTCTTCTTTCTCTGGAGGGGGTGGAACCGACCATCACTCTCTCCTAAGTTTTCAATAATTTCCAAATTTTCCATTTTTTAAAAGTCTAGGTGGGCACAGAGGTATGAAAATGGGCACAAAAGTTGACCTCCCTCAGTTGCTGCCACTGCTTTGTTACACTAGGAGCTGGCCAAGAATCTGACTGCTTATCTCCGTGTGAGTCCTTTGTTCTACACCTACAAAAGCCGCGCCAAATTTGTACAGTCCTAAAGTAAGAATGACACAACCAAATAAAGTTTAGCACACACTTCTTGAACTCTGGAAATTACACCAACCACTCATACCATTGAATCACACTCCTTCAAATAATTTGCAAGTAAGTGGAGGCTCCTATTTCTTGTAATTTTTTATGTTCCTGCATGCACATTAATTTGGAGAATTTATCCTTGCTTGTAGAAAACAATGGTACAACTTTCATTTATTGAAAAATACTGAAAACTAAGGTGTCAGTGTCCACAAGCCTCAGCATTTATACATAGTTCTAAGACCTGAACCAGAGATATACCACAATAATTTTTTAAAAGGCAATATATCTTTCTTAAGAATCAAATGTACTCTCATAAAAAGAATAAGGCTGAATATAATTTTCACAGAAATCACACAGCAAGTTATGCAGTAACAATTACAGACTATACAAATCAAATCATCCATTTTGCTAGAGATAATGAAATCTCATTTTTGTTAATAATTTGTTGAACTGGAAAAGAAATTCTGAATCAAATTACCAATGAAGAAAGTAAACAGACTAGAATTTTCTTGACCTTCAAATTACACAAAGCAGTAAATGCAAACTCTGCTTTTTGTAGGCAACTCTCATGCCTATTACAGAGTCAGTGCCTCAGGAAGTTATTAAATCTTCAAAACCACACTCTTCCAAAGTAACATAGGTTCGCAATGAAACAACCACCCTGCCTAATTTCATGTTAGTAATTTTCTTAATAACATAACATTTTCCTTTCCCACACTCAGTTCCGTTGGACAGTGAGGAGAAGAGGAAAACTACATTTTATCTTCTGTAACAGTGCTGAGGTTATATTAAAAAATAGCAAATTATTGTAATACAATTTTTAAACAATTACATACTTGGAGTTTACAGAATCTTGACAATCTTGAATCTTTGTGAAGTTTCAAGTTGCACTGTCCCTTTCAGCTGAACTGTTATGACTGCATAACTTGATTTAAACAGGCATAAGAAATGTATGAACATGTTGTGCCTTGTTACAACATTACTTGCCTAATATGACTTACATATTTTCACTTTCTCAGGAGGCACACTGCAGCCTACACGTTTGAACCTCCTTGTCCAGAAACAGACAGTTCTTCAACCACTGCAAAAAGTGAAGCTTTGCATAGGCTTTTTTGACCTCGCACTGTGACCCTCATACCAGCATCCACAGGCTATAGGTCATGACCTCAAGAATTAGCATCATGGAAATAAGAGCCCTTCCAGGTTTAGTTACAGAACAGAACACTGTAGCAACAAACCCTTCAGTCTTCTCTAAATTGAACTCTGCAGCTTTGTTTAAACTCCACTAGAAGACAATAGATAACCCACACTTCAGTTTTCATTACTCGCACACTAAATCATCTCCTCTCCAGCTAAAGGTCTGAGTTCCCACTGCACTATGAAAACATTCATTCAGAGTGGATCGAAAGCCAATATCATATTGCCACGAGATGATCCTATTAAAAGGTTAAAGAAACATCACTATGGAATTGAAGACTTTTGCAACGTTAAGAAAAAAGGCTGAAGTAAGTAATCTCTGCCAAAATTTTATCTCCTAAGCAGGCTATTTTGTATACACTTCCTCTGGAAAAATAAAAAAATAAAAAATACCACATCGCATGGTTTTCACAAGGCTGCACTCTTGCTAATAAAGCTCCATTTATACTAAATTTATAATAGATGCGCTCCATAACGAGCTCCGTCATAGATGAAATCCTGAGCTACAGCTCCAGACCGATCTTTCCGTCAGCGAGCGCCCCGTGCTGTGCTCGCTGCCGGCAGCGCCCCGGTGGATGTGCGCGCCCCGGGCGCTCGGGCAGCTGTTCCCCGGCAGCCGCAGCAGGGGGCGCCAGTCCCCTCGGCCTCGGGAAAACAGCGCGGCGGGAACGGCGGGGAAGAGGGCACGAGACTCACCTTTCTCCGGGAATTCTTGAGGATAGCTGCAGAAAAAGAAGAAGAAGAAAGATCATAAAGCAACGCACACTTGCAAACCCACGGCACGAGCACATGGCACAGAACGTCAACCAGTTTTCAACAAGTTTTGTGGTCGAAACTCAGCGCTGCAAGTTTTCCTTGAAAATTCTGAAGTCTTTCTCTTTGGCTCAAAGTATTTACTCAGTCTTCCTCTTGCCTTTGCAGCTGAGAGAATCCCCAGTCACTTCAAGGAAGACTTGATCTAATGCAAATCCAAACTGAGCAGCCTTTTCTAGGAACATACATCTGCTCAGATACCTTAAGGTATAAAAACCCACAAAAGTATCTTTAATTTTACTAAACCTTCTAAATGTTAACAAATTTCAAGAAGTTTTGTGCGCAAGTAAAACCATTAAGCGTATTTTGAAATAAACCAGTAACTCAATAGGAAAAGGAAAAAGAATCAAAAATAGTGGGTATAGCTGCAGTAAATTTGCAGAAATCCAAATGAAAAGGGAATTAATAATTAACCAGAAAGATAAAAGTTAACACATGCCTAAATTAAAATTCCTTTTCAAATAAGGAAATCTCAACTTATATAATGCCTAGGAAACAAAACAAAAAACAATTTATCATACCAGAGAGAAAACAGACTTTTATATACTGTTTCTTCAGAGATAAATCTTGATATTCCAGAAACAAAAATAACCAAGGATGCAGCTTGATAATACAGACAAATTATCAGGACAGAGTTATGTAAAATGGCATTCAAGAAGCATTCATGGGCTATGAACTAACTGGCAAATAAAATGCAGCTGTCAAGATCATCTTTATGAACAATAAGCAGTAGTAAGGGTATCAGGTTAGTCAATAAGGAGATGCTGGCAAGAAACGAGCAGAAGAGAAAGGAATGGTCAAGAGATAAGAAACTGAGAAATGCAAACAGAGATAAAAGTCCAGATCTAAGAAATCCAGTGTAGGAAGTGGCAGTAATAGACACAGCCCAACATGTGGGATGTTAAAATCAAAGAAGACTACAATGTGCATGTATTTTGTAGCCTGCATGAAAAGCAAAACATTGTTAACAGTGCATAATATCCCAGGAAATGAGAAAGGCATTAGAAATTAAAATAAGATATGAAACCACATAAACAAATAGCAAAAGATCCAGTGTCAATATGGTAAAAAATGCAGGTTCCCTCCCTTTGATATTTCATCATTCAAAAAAGCATCATTCAGTCAAGAAAAAAGTCAGTAGCACTGTATCTGCAAGTCATCTGTTCAGTCACAGTTAACAACCCGGAATAGAAAACACAGGAAAGAAAAAATAAATAAATAAAATACTACTTTCTTAAAGGAGAGTATGAGGGAGAGCTACTTCCCCATGCATTTACAGCCTGAATGAACGGAACACAAAACTTCAAATACAAGATTTTGGGACACATCTCATGTCTCACTCGAGTTAGCACCCTCATCAGATGATTGTGCCGTCCTCGAAATTACAAACAAGTTGCCACAGGGGCAGAAGCATGCCATCAATGGAATGCCTAGGAGATATATCACAGGAGTGATCACTAGAAAAACACTATGGAAACAACAATGTGAAAAGAACAGCAAGTACTAAGCTATAAACTAGTTGATAAGAGTTGTAAGTAAAGAGATTTGTCAAAGAAAATTCTGTAGTGCAAATGAAAGTACAGCTAAATCTCTTTAGCTGAAGTGCTAACTGAAATTAACACAGAACTCTCTCAAATCATCCTTGATATTAAAACAAAAACACCCACAGCCATCTCCTTTGTCTGTCATAGCAGTTTGCTTAAACAAACTTATGATTTATAAATAATTTTCGATTATGTTTCAGTTTTCTATTGCTGAGCTAAACAACAGAACATGTAGTAAAGCAAAGTCAGCATTGAATTATGCTGTCTTACACCAGCTGAGTACGGTGATAGGAAGCTCATTCATATATCCTCGATACATTCTATTTCTCAAGTTTTAATGAATCTTACCAAAGCAGAGGTGAAGGCAAGGTCTGCCCAACTAGCCTGCAACCAGGTTTCAGAATATTAAGCAATTCAAATGGGACAAACCATTCTGATCCCATTTCTTAGGAAAGTGTAGCAGTTTTGAGAAGAAGAGACTTGAACCCATACAGATTTTTTGAAAAAAATCAGGACCTAGACAGATTTTTTTAATTGTTAATACAGTTAATGTTTATTAAAAGATTGCAAAAAAACTTCAAGTTATCAGTAAGTGACTTTATAACATATTAAAGCCATGAAGTTCACTTACCTTGCTTTAATATCCTTTATCTTCTTAAGAAGAACTTCCCTTCTTTCTTTTGCTTTCTTGGATAGATTTTCTCCTTTTAGTGTTTGGGAAACAAATGTTTGAACATCTAAATAAAGAAGAAAAATAAATACACCTCAAAAAAAGACAAAATACTGCTGTAATGAGTTTGTCCTGATGTTACTGTGAAAAAACTAAGAAAATTATTTTCAGCCCTACTCACAGCATAGTTAACAGACATTTTAGATTCTAAATGGGATACATTTGTTCTCTATGTACTTATGCTTAGCACAGCAAATCCTATGGTGACATTTGATTCTTGCTCACTTAATTATGCTACGTAAGTCCTAATAAATTGCAGTCCTATAACAATTACTTTCCATCACCTAAAGTAAAAGACAAAGCTAGAACATGGAAATAGCCTTTACGCATATATTACTGCCACGTTATTTCAGAAGTTCAAGTTCCAAAGATGGTTGTGTAATTTATTATTTCAGCAGTAACACTTACCCAGATACTAATATAGCTCACTTACTGCTTACAGTATTTTCAAGTGTTCTCACAATGCCTCTGAAATCACTGATTGACTAAAGATTCATATCCAAAGCAATTGTGAAAACAATTATGTAGGCACAATAACCATATCAAAGGAGTCAAGCTCAACAGTGTACTTTAAATTAAGCACACCTGCACTTGCAGAATCACAAACTAAGGCTCTAGCCTGCACTGTTAAGTTTTAATTCTTACTCAGATTATATTTTTATATAGTCATGTAGAAACAAAGCATTCCATAAAAATCACCACAATTCTTTTAATATAGCAAATATCGATTCCATAGGATAAAAAGAATGCAGTGTATAGCATTTGTGGGAGTGTAACTCCCCCAATAGTATGTTTTCCTGATTAACAAAACAATGGCAAGAAGTAACACTAAAAGTTTCTTGTAGTTACCAATCAACATACAGTCATCCCAAAAACAGAAAAGGGGAGATAAAACAAAAAAATCCTGCTTGTTAACATAAATATACCTGTACGGGTAACAATTGCTCATTGAATAAAGCATTTGTAGGTAACAAAACACCTTCTCACAGTGCCTGCCCACACCCCTAGACACACACAGACACACATATATGTACCTTGGCTCCCTCTGTATAGATGCAAATGCATATGGATAGTACTATTTTAATCCTTAACTTTTCCAATCAGATGAGTCATTCCATTTTAATACAGAAACATATATAACAGCCAATTAAGTACACAACTGTCTACGTGCCTAAGTTTACACAAATATTTACTGCAGATTACCTAAATGAAAAACTTAATTGCCTGCTTTTTTCTTTATGAAACAGAAACATATCAACCTTTGTATTACAGGCTGCAAGAAAACAAATCAAAAGTTACCCTCTAAGAACACTAGGACAGCTATTACAAAAATGTTCCTCTTTACAAATAATTCACTAGATTACTAGATTTCACTAGATTACTGTCCTCACAGAGTGAGGCAAAGATATTCATTTTTTACAGTACTGTAGAGTTCTGAAGAATGATATTGATCCTCCTCTCTCCATAAGACAGAGAATCTTCCCCATTACATTTTCCAAAGCAATCCTGAATGGGAGAGACCTTCCCTCTGTTCTGTGGCATTTCTTCTTTAAAAGGACAGAAGGAAAGGCACTTAACATGTATTAATGAATCCTCCAGACATACCCCCAACAGCCTCTATGCTGTACACCAACAATGCCTATGAGGATTTTTTCCAAACCCTTAGAAAAAGTACACATCTTCGTAAATTCCAGTGATTAGAATTGCCAATCAAGCTGGCAGATGAGAACCCACAAAACCCAATTATATTGACAGATTACAAAATTAAGGTCAAAAAAGCTGATACATTTACTATTCAGAGCAAAAATCAAAACAGTTCAAAACAAATCAACAGTTTTTCTCTCAACGAAACGTTAACAGGATTTTCCAGTACAAAGCAAGCTTTCACTTGGAGAGGGACAGCCTAATTAAATATTTATTTTTCTATACTTTTAAATATTTATTTTAAAAATTAAATAGCAGCTTCAAAGTTCTACCTAGGCACCAATACGCAAAACTTTAGAGGAATTAGTCATGTTTATAAATCAGGTGCAATACTTGCATGGTAACCTTTGGACACTAATTAATCACAAAACTTGGATTCAGAAGGCTTCATTTAAACTCACTGGGATGCTTTACTTCTTGAAAAAGCTCAACCCAGGTGAGAATTCTGCCATCTCAGATTCTGACTGTCAAAGCTTTATTCAAATGCAAATGTTGAAATAACACAGTTAAGGAGTATGTGGGGAAGAGAAACCAAGATGATTATTATAAAGAAGTTTTACCACTTCTGGCTTAAAATACACTGGATACAAAATTTGGGGGCTAACTATATTGCTGACAGAATTTGTTGTTTTCCAGAAAACCTTGGACTTCAAAAGCAGAAATAATAGAGAATTTTCAACCACAGAAGGACAGGGCATTTACTCCCAGTATAAGCAGAGTTGGAGGAGAGAGGCGGAAAGAGTGCAAGCACATAGAAGTCTGGCATTTCTAAACAGCAGCAGTTACAGAAGACATCCCTGGGATGGCTCCCCTCTTACATGAGTATGTGAAACAAGTTCTCTGAGCTTCGGTGTACCCACAGTCAGGGTGCACTGTTTTCATCATGGAACACTAACACTATTACTTCCATATGTCCAGAGATACCATATGGTTTGATTCATCACAACCCCAAAATATGAAGACAGACCTGACATACATATGATGCTAGAGAAGCAGTTTACTTGAAAATTACATTTTACTGCATTATAGACTTTTCTTATCTACTCACAATTACACAGTATGTTATATATCATGTTCCAATCTACTGTCGTAAATCCATCCAGGATGTACCAGATGCACAAGATGAGTAACATCCTAAGCTTCCCTGGACAAGAAGCCAGCAAGTCATCTAAGTTATGATCATCTCTTCACTTTTTGTACTTCCACCCTGTGGAGGAATATGGACGGCCTTAATATAGGGAAATGTTCCTGTAATTTCTCTGACCTTCCACAAAGTGATTAATGTAGGAATTAGAACAGAACTTGTACTTCAGTATGGCCGATCCAAGTTTCATACAGTAAACTTCAAAGAGAAGCAGCAATATTTACCCATTCCTCACCACTATTCTAGTCACTTACTTGCTCTCCCCTCTGCAGCATGATCCACATCTTGGTCTCTCCTGTATTAGTTTAATGCTAATCAGAAAACAAAATTACTACTCACAAGTACTTCTCTGTAGACCTGCTTCATGCTTCAGCAGCAGCCAATCCATCAAGAAATTTTAAAAGGAATAAAAGATAAATTCCTAAAAGAAAACCTCTTTGAACAGATTTCTGGTCAAAAAGCACTTTAACGAATCAGTTACCCCAGAGCAAAAAAACCAAATTACATATTCCCATAAATTTTTCCTAATGAACTGAGCAGCTATTTAGTATCACACGTTGCAGACATTTAGCTGTTCCCACTAAAAACACAAAAATAGGAAAAAAATTTTGAAAAAAAAAAGAACCTAAAACAACTAAACTAAAACAAAACAAAGAAAAATACACAGTGGAAAACAATTTAACACCTCTTTTCTCAAGCTTGTGTGTTAGACTGCTTAATAGCTTAAATACCCGTACTTGTTGCTCTGTTTCTTAAAGCTCATGATGTTAAATTTGCTTGCACCATACCCCAGAGAAATTATTGGCCTGCAGAAATGAACAAAAGATACCAAACTGAAAGATCCAATTGATACAGTTCACTCACAAATTGCTCTGCCAATACAGGTTACAAACTGACCAAAAAGGAAAGTTCCACCTTAATCTAGCTCTGTCCACTTCAACCAGCTCATACAGTTCAAAACGTAAGTGCAAGTTCACAGAACAGTCAAAAGTTAAATGCCATTTTAATTTCATTTTCATCTACAGTCCTTTTACAAGCAGAAAAGCTAAGATTTATTTTGCATTTCATTGTTAAAACAGTTTATGGTTCTCTTTACTTCAATTATTATAAACAGACAACACTGCAAGATTTTAATTGTTTTAAAATCTTTGGAGCTATTTTCTTTAATGAAGACTGAAACCACACAGATGGAATTTTTCAAGAACATTGTAAATTTCTAGCCCAAAGCAAGTGCTGTGTTAAAGAGTACTAAGCACAACAAATCATTGCACATTTGTTGTTTACAGGATTTAATATTGTAAATGTAAGTCACACTTAACAAACATACTTAGGACAGAACTACCTTAATTTTTTTCAGGGTGGGCCAAGCAGATTCCCACACAGGCACTCAAAGACTATGTGCTGGGTTGTTCTTTCTCCCCTCCTCCTGCAGATAACCAAAATGTTCCCCAATCACAATATCAAGTTAATCACTCCATCATGGACACATCAACTGACGAGTTGCCACCATTCAAATGACAAGACTCAGAAAGTGGCAATGAGATAGGAGTGTTTCCACACACACGGCAGGGCGCATGGCCCAAGGAGAAGGCAGGCCAGTTTGGAGGCTGGACACACATCCCTCATATGACCAAGGACACTCGCAGGGGCTGACCTGGCAGCTGTACTGCCACTCGCACAGGAAGGTGACAGCGGCTCAGCAGAGCAATTCCTGCAGCCACCGGCCTTTTCTCTCCTCCACCTCAAGGACCGAGAGAGCGAGCAACCAGCTGTCAGCCAGAGAATTTGGGACAGCAGGCCAGAGAATTTTGGGAGATAGCTGCAAGCTAGGCACATTTATTACACACATACTGTCCAAAGGTGACAAATATTAAACAGACTGCCATGTATCTTTCAGCTTTACACAGGCTGGCATCAGAAAGCAATTAATTAATTCGATTTCAAAGTATTCATGCAATTCATTAATAGGGAACAAGCCTGAAGATAAACTATCAAGCAATATCTGTCACTGCCTGTTCTCTAAAACAAAGAAATATTTGAAGATTTTGCTTTTGCCCTCCCCCCGGCTTCACAACTATGTTTTAAAGTCTCTCTCCAGAGGTTGCTACATTGCCTTTTAAATATATATACACTTAATCAGAAACAGAACACATGATGTAAAATAAAAGTGACTGAACTTCAAGATGTCTAAAAATACCACATTTATCCAGCCTAACAAGAAGGTGAGCACTCCTTTTAGTGCAAAGCCCTGGAAAGGACTGCCTTTAAAAACTGCTGTACCTTAAATCCCCAGAAGCAAGGTTATGTTGGTGTGTTGACACATACAAAGTAAGTATCATGAAAAATGTTGACACTCAACAGTTTTATAGTGATTTTAAAAGCAGAAGTATACACAAACTGCTAAGACTCCTTAAATGAAGTAAATCGATAAGGCATCTCTTTTAAAAGATTAAAAAAGAAAAATTATAATCAAGGACTATATATATATACATCTGTATATCTATCTCTAATCTCATTGGATGAGTAGTTGAGCATCCTCTCTCTACATTAAAGAGGTGAGAAAAGATGGAGCTGTAACATATTAAGCATATAATGAAAAAAAAACACACCAGTACAAATCATGATCAAGTTACAAAGTGATTCCAAATGAACTATAATAAAAAATGTTAAGGATTAACCTAAAGATTTACACTGTATGCCACATTATGCTGTGTCTATTGTGGTTTGTTGACATATGATTATGAAAGAAACGTAAACCCAGTCAGATGAGAAAGATAGACTCCATGTTAATTGAAAAAGACAAACTAAGTGAATAATGAGTATATAAAAAATAGCCTATGCCATTTTTATCACCCATATATGACACTTACTCCCAAATTTATGGCAGAGACAATTGAACTATGTTTCAAATCACTGGAGGTTATTTCTTACCAGGAATCCCTCTGTGCATTTTTTTTCACCTCACTGTTTCTAATCTTATTCCATTACTATTGAAACACATACATACTATAAAAGCTGTAAATAAATGTCTACTTAAAAGATGTCTACAATAATCACTCTGGTTTATCTTGTACAGCTGGATTCTTCAGCAAGAACTCGCATTTGTTAAAGCTTTGGAAACATGGAAATTATACTTTTTATAAAAAGTAAAGTTTTAAACAACAGTGTGCTTTTAAATTTGAACCAATCAAAAAAGAAGGGCCACACTGTACCCAGGAGGCTTTTTCTATGACAGGCATGTAAGGAGCAAGTCCAGAAACAGCTGACATGGAAAATGAAAATGGACAGTTTGTGTTTTGGGGATTGGGGTAAATATAACCAGTGTAGTCCAAAAATAAAAGGTAAGCAACTCATGCACTGGAGCCAATATCTTGTAGTTTTCTTGCCTTGCCCTTTTCTGTAAGCTATTTCCAAGATGCAACTAAACAAGTAGACAGAGAGTATTAATTTGAAGAAAAAAATAAGAGGAATCACACAGAAAAAGGTGATTTGGACAATATAACTAAGCATTTAAACAAACTGAGTAATATCTGGGTAGAAATGATCTTTAGGGCAAGAACATTGGTTTCTATTTAGGTTTGGTGTTTTGCATAATAGAACAAGGAAATGGTATTACGATGGGATACAAGGTTCCATATAAACCAGAGAAAAATTTATCCTATTTTCACAGTGAAAGATTTTGTAACTTTTAAAACACAAATCCAGAAGATTCAAACAAGAAATGCTGCCAAGCGTGAAAGGAAAATTGAACAAAAGACAAAACAATAACACCCATACTACAGTCACAGGTGTCATGAACAGGGGAAAAATATAAATGATACACATATCTAATGATCATGACATCATCAAAAGCTGTGAAAAAATAAAGAAGTCTTACCTCCAACTAAATATTTATTCCTGAAAAAAACCTCAAGAATTTTTTTTCCAGTCAAGATGACTGAAGCAACCAGTATGGTTTACATTACAGAAGAAATAATATGCCTTTGGGGGAAGAAGCAGCCTTCAAACTCCTTCTCAGCTATGAACAAGCCAAAACGTAGTAAGGAAAAATATATGTGAGCAGGCCTCCAACAATCTAATATAATCAGCAACAATTTGAGGGGACAAAAAAAAGAGTGACATTCCATTTGGCCAAACACCCAAAATATCACATAAACACAACATAAGATGCCTTTTCAAAAGAAGAAAAGGCAGAGCAGGACCAGGTTTCCTTCACTAAATGTCACCGTCTCAAGCATCATCTATAAATGCAGGGACATGGGTGGGGAATGAAGAAGTTACATACACTACCACACACCTCCAAGGTGTAAAGAAGGAGATAAGAGAGCAACAAATGTACTTTCTCCCCCTACCAGGAGTTCAAGTCAGGACCAGAGGACCCTATTTCTGTCTCCAGCGTTTCCCTCCTACCACTTGAACGAGTCAGAGAAGACAGGATGGGATTGTGCAATCCCAATAATCCTCTGCAATAGGTCTATTGCCACACTGACCTTTCCCCTTCAACTTCACAGAAACAGCTTCCTCCTGTTTCCTCCTAATGCAGTTAGCCCTCAACTCAAGCTGTGCTTCTGCCTGGAACATTTCAGCGCCACTGATATGCAACTATAATGACCCTGCCAGCATGTGTGACAGAATTTGTTTTTGTGTTAAAGATATAATATTGTTTAGGTTCAAAGTAAAGCACTCATAAGTCGGAAAATTTCCTGTGCAACTTGAATTCATCCCCTGGTGTGTTTATTCCCATTATCACCATGTTTAACTACAGGAGCACTTAGTATGTTTTCCAGTAGGACCCCTACTTGTTCAGCATGGTGGGTGGACACATTCCAACCATCAATCAAGGGTAAGTAGGGATAAGGAAATCCATATGATTGTTCCTCCACTTGTTGCAGAAGTTGGAAATCATAGGCAAAAAGGCCAAGAAAAGAAGGAAGAGCAGAAGAGCACAGTATTTAGGAGATTTTGCACCTGTGAGGGCCTCTCTGGTATGTGAACACCAGACTAAAACACAGTGCTCGTCACTACCCATTAGCTGCACGTTCTCAACTGAACCTGATATGAAGAAGTGCCTGGCACTTGTAATGGCCACTAAACATAGATAACCAACTCATATTATCATCTGGAGAAACCAGCACAGCATGGAGGCAGGTGAATTTAAATTCTAATTCTGTTCCACCATTGATTATTTTTTTGTGACCCCAATCACATCTTGTTTATTACACTAATTTTACCGATGAGAAAACAACATTCCCTCATCTCAAAGAGGTGCTGGATCAATAACTGTGAGCCATTAAAATAATACATTAAGAAAAACCCTCGAAGAAGAGCATGCAGAAATTAATAACTATCTACTAACTGTGCTCTTTGTATCATGTAACAGTTTCTTGATGAATAGTAAAGATATTACAGAGCTCCCTTCCCTCCTCCACTACCACACATCTTCACTACAGGAATAATTTGAGAAAAAAAGAAGCCTACATAACAGATTGAGATACTACACATATCAGTGAAAGAATTGTTCATACAGCCTGGATTACTCTCATTTCTAACTTTCACGCACTTGACTGATAACCTTCAAAAAGAGAGCTTAACAGAAACTGTAAAAAGTAATGCCATATTTTCTTTTTCAAAAAGAAGGTTATTTATTTTTAACATTGTATAACCATACTGCAGGTAACTATTAAAAGTTGCAAACTATTAGTTACTAGTAGTAATAATAAAATGAATATATAAAGATCATTGCTAAATCATTCCACTGCCTTCTTAACTTCAGTTCTATAGACAGCACAAAAAGAAACCAGAAAAGCTAAAGCTGTACATACTGTACAAACATTAGATACCTGTATATAACTTAGGCTGCTGTTCATAGCGACTCTGAAAGCACATATACAGAACCCTCTTGAGGAAAAATAGGTGCTCTTTGTTTTACTTCAAAATACAAACTTTTGTGTCTCTCTTTCCATGGCAGACTGGATAAAGATGGGGAAAAGGAAGGACGGACAAGTTGTGTAAATGAGGTACCATGACTGAGAAAGAAACCACAATCTCAAATGATCCCATCTGCATCACATCCTTCCCCTCAAAATAAAAATTTTAAAGCACTTAAAACATTGAGGAGTTTCAAGATGAGCTTCACTCAGTTAAACTAGCAACAAAACAAACATATATGCTCCGCATCTGACCATGAGTTCCAGAATTCAGTATTGCCACCGAAAATACCAAGATTTAGAAAGGCTCTCTAAAGGTAATATTTATCTTTTCTAAATTATTAAGAATGTATTTTATCATATGAAATCATGAGAAGCTTTCCTTTTTTTTTTCTGGTGGCCTTCCACGCAAATTTTAACTACAGATGGTATGATATGCAGCTAACGTAGTTAGAAACGGCAGTCAGAAAACAAGACAGTTGGCACAAGGCGAGACATGGTGAGAGCAACGTTTCAAGCATTAGCTCTTACAATCAAAGTGTTAAAAAAATAGTAGTCTGTGAAGGTGATGAGCTGCAGGACTCCCGCAGGTGTCCAGCCATGTAATTGAGTGCTTGGCATCAGAAGGAAGATTTCAAAAAGCATGGGTAATTTGAATGGCAAAGTTAGAGCTACACAACTTCCTGCAGCGGAAACAGAAGTTCTCAAAAGAGTCCCACTGAAATTAAAATGGTTTCAGGATAGCAAACTTTTCGATAAAGACATGAGAAAAGCCAACCTTTAAGCATACAATATATTTTAATTAAGAACAACAACAAAAAAATAAATAAATACGAGTTGTTGAAGGTAAAAGAAGCCACTCATCTTCGAAATTCTGTACTAACACTATAACCTTTCACGGTGAGAAATCATCACATTCCTAGACTCCAACGCATCCGAAGAGCGTGGACAGTCACGGTCAGAGGTGTGTGACTGATATGACAACACCCCAGCAATTCAGCAACCCTTTCGTCCGCTCCTCAGCTGTTCAGCGGGGAAGTTCATTACTTTTTTTCGGCTGATGCGGGCAGTCGGCCCTGCCAGCACCCCCCGAGGGCAGACACTTCCCCCGGATGGCTCGGCGGTCACACGCCCAGCACGCGTGTCCGCGGGAGCCCCCTCACCCCGGCTGGGCGCCCGCAGCCCCCGACCGCGCCCGGCCGAGGGGAGGTGTCGGCTCCCAGGCGCGGACGGGGGCTGCGGGCGCCCAGCCGGGAGGGGGGACCTGCCCGCTCCTTCCTCCCTGCGGGGAAGCGAGCCGGAGCGCTGCGGCTCCCCACGGACGGGCACGGGGGGAGGAAGAAGCCGAGAAGAAGGAACTGGGGGGATGGGAGGGAGAGAACCCCCGAACCCGTGCACTGGAAGCGATCGCCCAGCTCCCGCTGGGGCCGCGGCTCCAAAGGCTACTGCCCCTGCACACCCCGGCTGCCCCAGCCCGTCACACCCCCACCGGCCCGCCCCCCTCGGCCTCCCCTCCGCCCGCCCCCCGGGAAGGAAGCCCTCCCTCCTGCCCTCACCTGCCAAGAGGCTGCAGACGTCCTCAGGGACGCCGGGAGCGTCGGACATGGTGCAGGCGGCGGGGGCGGCCGGGGACACCCGGCGGGCGGGGCTCGACGGCTCGGACCGGTCCAGCCCCGGCCCCGGCGGGGAGGAAGCGGAGGCCACGCCCCCCGGCCGCAGCGGCACGGCCGCGAGCTGCCGGGGGGGCGGAGTTTATCATCACTGGGGCGTGGTTTCCTCTACGAAGGCGGTGCTTCGCATTGGGGGCGGGGTTTGGCCGCACTGGGCGGAGCTTTATGCTGTGGGGCGGGGCTTCGTGCCGGCTGTGTCGTCCCCCCCTTCCGCGCGGCGCATGCGCCTCATTCCCTCTCTCCCCCCTCCATGTTTACAGCCCGCCGTGAGGGCTCTGCCTCCCACGTGACCGCTGCCGGCGGCCATCCTGCGTGAGGGCACCGCGCGCGCCCGCCCCCGCGCCAGAACCAAACGTGGCGCTAAGCGCTGACTCCCTCTGCGCGTTCCGCCCCGAACGGCAGGAAAAGTTGGCTATTGGATAAAAATGCCCCGAGGCCTCTCTCTGATTGACCCATTGATTGTCCCGCCCACTAAGCCAGAGGCTGGCGTCCCCATCTCCTCCCACAAGGGCGGGAAGGGCTGGGTGGGTGGGTATGGAGGGTGGTACTTTGGGGATTTAATTTCTTCCAGACATCTTTCCATCTTTTTTTCAGAGCTCGGTGCCGACCTTGTCCCTTTCGGCTTTTTGTCATTACCTATGTCAGGGTTTCGGACAGGAGACTACAGCCCAAATTCGTGCTTCTGCCAGTGTCCCAAGACAAAATGAAGCCATGGAACTTGAAGAAAACATTGAAGCAGTGGGAACAGGCCCGTTCGTATTGGTGTCTGTTAGCACAGGTGTGTGGGCAGCGGCAAAAAGAGATGCTGTTGCTAAGCAACACAGCTGGCCTGCTAGAAGGGCCAACTTTGCTGGAGTGTTGCTTATGGGGCAGCTTTTGTATGTTTTTCCCACAAATCCCAAGTTGTGTGTATTTGGAGCACGTTGGTGATGTAATATATTTAGTGTAGAAATACTCAAAGTAAACTCTTAGCATGTGTTTCTGTGCCCTGGCTGGTTTTGGCTGTATCTATGTTATTGCTGCAGAAAGTGTTTGTGTTAGAGCTGCGGTTATGTTAGCACATCTGTATATCATACCAGTGTAGGAAAAACACTAAGTAAAAGAAGTTCCATTTATGAAATTTCAGTTTTATACCAGTGTAGGTATAGTAACACTTGTGGCACAGCTGGCAATATGGCTGTATCAGTCAGGTATTAAACAGTTTCCTACTTCTGCTTCGTGTAGCTGTGCTCACTGAAGTCTGCAGTGTAGACACGGTGTTAGATTATATTGTTCTCCTGACCTCTCACATCTCTTTTAATCACATGGAGCAACTCATTTCAAATACATCTGTGTTATCAAAGCATTGCAGCTTTATTACCTGACTTTATGGCCAGCCTGGCTGAAACTCAAGCAGTGAACGAACTGACCTGTATAATGTTGTGTAATGGTTTTTATGTTGGTTATCTAATTTCAATTCAACTATAATAAACATGCACAGGCATCTGGGTGCACATGTGTATAAATAGATCATGCCTCTTTATTTGTATAAATACCTACTACTCATCTGGTACAAGAATATGTTTGATTAATTTTTCTGTAGTTGGCAAGGAAGTCTCTTTGGGCTTATGTTAAATTACACATTTCAGATGTGCAGTCTTGGGAAGCTGCCATAAGGAATAGGCAAATGGCTTGTAACCTAATTTGCTTGCCCTTTTTCAGGTTAATCATAATCCTACTTTCTTTTGTTGACTTTATGGCACCATCCTTTTGTGTTCCAGAAATGTGTCACTTGAACTCTGTTGTAGTCTTTGTTTTGAGATTACTCTCCTGATAATTTATTCCATATGTTTACCGTTTGTGTAAACTTTTCCTGTGTTTCAGAACATAAGATGGGAAGAAATAACTTACCTTTATTATTTCCCATCCCCCATACTCCAGTTACGCTGGCTTTTTCTACTTACTTTTTTTGTTAAAGACCTCCTTGTTGCAGGGAAGACCAGCTCGTCACACAGTCGTCAAGTTTTGTGACCCGGGCCTATTTTAAGCCTTGTTAAGTTCCAGATTTACTCATAGTTCCCTAATTTTTAAATCTACCACTAATAGGAAGCATAATTCAAAACAGACTCCTTCCTGAAACAAGTCTGGCTTCAGTGCTGTTTCAGCCTGGTTTCTGAGGATTCCACAGCTTGTGCCTCATCGAAACCAGACACACCACTTTGCCTAACCAGGCCCATGGATCAGGGCTTCTTGATGCGTGGGAAGCAATGCAACAGGGAACACACAGAAGTTTATTGTCCTTCTGCATGGGGAGAGCTGTGAAAACAGGGAGTTCAGGAGGAACTGAGCCTACTTGGATCTGCAGAGAGCCTACAGCAGTGCAGCTGCGGGAAGAATAAATTTTCCCGTTCAGGAGCAGCATCACTACTGCCTTGCTTCCCTGAAGAAATGTGATATATCTGGTTTACTGGGAAATCCAGCATTTTTCCCTTAAATGTTCCATGCTTCTGCAGCCATGCTTTTAAAATTTTGATTCTAGGAGATGAATGAAACAGGACCTGTGTGCAGCTGCAGCTTGTTCTGTATATGTCCTTTAATAGAAAATTAATTGGATTACAGTGCATGCTGCCTGCGCTGATCCCTGCACTATTTCACACAGGCGGCAGCAGCCTCATTGGGGATACTCTGTGTTCTCATCTGTTGGCCCTGTTGGCTGTCTGTCTTCTTTTGCTGAACTCCAAACAAAACAGCTAGTCAATAGTCAGAATATTTGTATTTTTTTAATTAATTACGTCGAACAGTAGTTGGCAAAGATTTCTGGTGTGCACACAGAGCTATTAAATGGAAGGAGCACTGACTTTCTTTACAGAATTGCTGTCTTTATATGCACAAAAATTGTGTTTAAAAAAATCAGGAAATTATCTTATTGAATGACAGTGCTCTAAACATGGCACCCCTTTTGACTGTGGTTGCTGCACTGAAGAAAAGCAGAGGTGCCTCTAACAGTGGAAAAGCAGATTCAAACCCTTTTTCCTCTGGCAAAACATGGTTAATGTTTTCTTAGTATTTGCTGCTATTATTCAAGTTTAAATTATTTCCTCACGGGCAGAGATGCATTCAGGACATCACAACAGTTGCTTTGAGAATAAGTTTACACATTAACTTTGAAGGATAAAGAGCTAATACTTCTTGTAACAACTTATTAGGATTTTGTGTGTCTTCCTCTATTCAGAATCCATCTCCATGAAAGCTTCCTATTTTGCTGTCCTCTTACAGGCATTTTATACAGAAACCAAAACCTTGAGGCATTCAAAGTTGGGTTGCATTGACTGCACTATGCTAGAACGTGGAAACATAGCCTTGCATTTAGAGTTTAGCCTATGGGATTCAGCCTGTCAAACATGAGCTGAACACACTCTTCAGCTTATGGGATGATCACAGATGGAACTAAAATGTACTTGGCAAGACTGTAAAAATGTTGAACACCAGGGGTGTATTTCTTTATTAGTTTGTATTCTGAAAAAATTGCTACAGCGACCTTTTTTTCTGCACTTTGGATGCTTTGGTGTCACTGTTTAATGTTCTGAGTTATAAAACTGATGCACTTTGCTTCATGAAGGTAACCTAGCATTCATGGAGTACTTCCCAGATTGGTACTGTCTTGCTCTCAATGTTACCTGTTATTATTTTAAGACCTCAGTTTGAGTAATTCCCAGCTCCCACGTTTAAAAACACATCTCAAGACATACAAGTCATTCCCTTCCGTCTTCATGTTTTCCCAGCTATAAAACCACAGAAAAGTGCTGAACTGAAAAACTGTAAGAATTGTCCCCTAGATAATTTGCTGTATGCCATATTGTAACTATCAATTCAGCTTTCAGAGCTATTTGGTTTGATGCTGAAATCTTCAGCTTTCCAAATATGGAGTAGCAAGGGCATAGCTTTTCATGTTTGTACTTGACTATTTTCCAGTAATGCCTAATTTTACCTAAGAATTGCCTCTGCAAAGAAAGATTGATGTTTCTGTTATGAAAACTGTAGGGTAATGAATATAATTTTGAGTTATGTTTTCTAAGAATTACATGTTGTAGGAAACATTTTTCATGAGGATTTTTTTACCTGGGCATCCACTGGATTGTATGGGATTATTCAATATTTTATTAGACAAAAAAAAATAGTCTGTGTCTCCTCAAGTTCAATGTTTTATTTGAAAAAAAAAATTAAGAAAGCTCCTATCAGATAGAGGCTTCAGAGTTTCAATAAGATCCTGTTTTAAGGTGATTTTCCAGCTGGATTGATTCAAATGGAACATCCTCAAAGTTAGTTTTGGCACAGGTATGAGATTTCAGTCAACATTTCTTCTCATAAAAACCTGTGAAAGCAAGCCAAAGATAACTCCCCAAGTGTTACAGGAGAAGGTTGCTGCTGCTTATTATCCAAATAGGGCAAATGAAGTCTGGAGACAACCAGATGAATAAGAGTTGTGAGATTTCAGCTCATACTAAATTCATTTGTTCTTTTTTATATCTCACCCTTTGTTCTTCAACATCTGAAATGGTGAAGAAGTAAAGACTCTCCCTCTCCCCATTTCTCATCTTTAAGATGTATGGAGATTTCCTGATGGATCTTTCTGCAGATGAGTATGGTTTAAGGAAGTGGGGAGGGAAGCTCTGTTTGACTGGAGTTAATAATTAGATCTTACGTAAACTTTTCTTAACCCCTTATACAATCTTGATATCTAACGAGTATTTTGGAACCATGAAGATTCCTAATAACACTACAGTGAGTAAACATGCTAAAACATCATCTTGCATTCTCCAGAAATAAAATCTAAACCTCATCATTCTTTGAGAGGTAGATGAAATAATGAGATTAGAGGTTACATAATAATATGTAACCGCTAATCTAAATTTAGTGTTCTTTCTAGTTCTTTTTGCCTCTTATTAACTATGGTATAATGCACTGAGTCCTAATTTAAACAAATTATGCCATAGGTAATGGAATTAATGAAGAGTACTTTTTCTTGCATTTCTGTATGAAGAGCACTATATCCTTTTCCTAATGCAATGGAATGGGTTCTATCTGATCAGTTCTACTCCTGTGCCATAAGGCACTCACCATCATCTGAGCCATTGTCCTGATTTTTATTCTCCATGCCTCTTCCTCCATCACTGAGAAAGGGGCAGCATTTTTTCTGCCTAGTTTGGAGGATTGCTTTGTCTTTTGGCCTGTCAGGAAACTTCTGCTCATTGACTACCCTGCAAGCCGAACAGAATAGGTACCCGCTGAGCCCAGGTGACTCTTTTCAGCAGTAGTGTCATTAGCCTGACTTTCCACCCTTCACCAGCAGCTGATTTTCAAGAAATTTTTAAGAAGGTAGTATCTGAAGACTATCTACCAAATATAGCAATCAGATTTTAGGGAGAAATCAATAGGTGGACAGGTGTCCTTGTGTAATGAAGCAAAAAGTGTTACTTTGGAGACATGGAGGTAAATTTGACAATAATTAGCAGAAGCCTTGAGACACAGGCAGCTTAAGTGTATCTGTCTGTGTTCTGTGAGTATCAGGGCAATCCCCTTTTTAAATTTCCCTCATCTGTATATTGTAGACG